>JAQGBJ010001300.1:0-24414 GCA_034698345.1 Sphaeridia pumilis | reverse complement strand
TTGATGGCTGGAGGAGGCCTTGCCCTTGACAACGAGACTTTGCATCAAATGGGACTGGCGAGACTGGACAATAATGGTATGACTGCAAGTCCTCCACGGAAAAAACGAAAATTGGCGGACAAGTCGTCTGTTGGCTCTAACGCAAGTTCCAGAAGTAGTAACATTAGTACGACAAACAACAATGGAGATCTTTCGGATGAACACGGTCAATATCCATGTGATCTATGCGAGAAGACTTTTAATAAGCAAAGCTCACTAGCACGGCATAAATATGAGCACTCTGGTGAGTTGATAACATTTTGAAAGAATTAGATGATAGACGAATTTGTTCTAATGCTGGTTTTATGCTTTTACAGGTCAGCGCCCATACAAGTGCAACACGTGCGACAAAGCCTTCAAGCACAAGCACCATCTAACGGAACATTTACGCCTGCATACTGGAGCCAAGCCTTTCCAGTGCGACAAGTGCGGAAAACGCTTCTCTCACTCAGGATCCTATAGTCAGCATATGAACCATCGCTACGCCTACTGCAAACCGAATCCAAACAATCGGACCTAATCAAGAGTCGCGAAGAAGAATTTCAAGACAATGACAAGTCGAGTCGATGCAAAAGTTAGGTTTCTGAACGAGGAGTAGTGTATTATTTTTTCTACACGTACACGTAGTAAGAGCTACACGTAATTTTATCTGTATTACTGTTGTAAACAACGAAATACCATTTAAGTGAAAAGGTTAGGTAATTTTAGAAACACATTCTGACCTGGTCGTAAAGGCAGAATAACCAAGAGTTGTAACAGGCCTACATATATCCATCCAAGTGAATGAGTCGAGACTTTCATGTCTCACGTTCACATCCGATATTGTTCGTCCCAGAATCTGTTGATTTATATACGTACACACGGTTACAGCGTTTGTAGACAATAGCTATAGTTACCTACGATAAATACATAGTTGTAATAATACTTCACAGTATCACTCGCCAACTTTGTTTGGCCAGGTTCAATACAACGAATTCACCTCGTGTGTAGAAATGTAGATAAGGTACCGCTTCTAGAATTGTAGGCAGACACTCAGGCTCACAGTAAGCCGAACTAAAGAGCAATGGTCGAAATATTCCTTTATGTGTATAGCTGAATAGTGTTTCGTAGACACACACTACCGATTTAAGACTTCAAGAAAATTCAGAACGAAATGTCCAGCAACGAAATTTTGATGCTATTGTTAGAACTCTAGAATCTCTTATAAGTATGTACTCTTCTTGTGCAGAGAAATGATCCATCGGTCAGGGCAACGAATTTTTGTACCTGCACAATACTCAAGTGTCATTTGTCCGTGCAGATTGTAATAAGTACATTTTATTTGCAGTAGTCAGTTGAACCGTCTATCTTCCACTCTGATGTACAAGATTCTGCAACTTATTTGCCAATTTATATAGACTGATTTATATTGCTACCTTTACCCACCAACAAAATTGTATAACAGATCAGTGGTATCAAGTCCTCATCATGAGCAATCAATCAAATTCTAGTTGTTGTTCAAAGTTACCATACCATGACCGACAGTTTTTTCAAGTCAGAAATAACTGATTCGAGCTTATCGTATAACCTAGACAGCAGTTTTGTTCCTATAAGCAAATACTTCTAGTCTGCTTCAGAGACATAAAGAAGTGTCAAACAAAACATTGTTAGAGAACAAATTCTAGTTTCCAATGAGTTTCAATCAAATTCTGTATCTTTCGGAAGTCATTACCGAAAGAGCCGACAGGTTGAAGTCCTGCTCGATTTTGACTATCATTTCTGAGTCTATTGTTTTAATTTATACAACGTAGGTTATTAGTTGTACATAATTCATGTTCCCTTAATGTTTACTAATTATTAATTGCGTAACAGTGTTCGATACGCATTGAATAAGATATATTTACTTATGACTTGAGTTACTAAATGACAACAGCAGTTGCATGACAGTAATTTGATGAACAAGAAATGAGGAACGAGACAATATACTAATTGGTCCTTATGGGATGTGATGCCACACGTTTTTCACTTGCACAAGTAATTTACGGCACAGTTAATTATAGGAAGACTGTAACGTCTACTTTAAAGATTTGCTTTTTGCGGTCTAATGTATCTAATTTCTTAATTTCCTTTGCACTACCATTCCAAAACTTGATGATTTGTTCTAACTTCTGATGAAATTGTTAAAATGTCATCCTTCAACTTGATATTTTTATACTGTCTTTATGATGACATGACGAATTATTGACTAAAATGCGTAATTGTTTGCGCTGAAACGAACAAAGTACAAGAATGATTGTAAGTAGATTGGAATTTAGGAAAAGACTTTTACTGTTTTCGCCTGCAACCAAAAATGTAATGAAGAGAAAAGTGAATTCGATTGTGCCAAAATTACATAATTACGTGCTTCCATAGATAATTATGGTGAATATGGCCTAAAGTTAGGGATTCAGATGGTGGCAAAACAGGTATAGAAAAGGACACTTGTAAAAAGTAGGTTATGACAAGAAATAGAGTTTTTGTTGAAACCAGAAGGGATATTCTAGGAGTAAGATTCTGTAAAGTACTCAAAGGGTAAATAAGTAAGCATTATGAGTTAAGCAATGTTGTTTGCTCATAGCTTAAGCAGGTTTGAAGCTTCTACGGACAGTCTTGAATTCATTACTAGAGAGCTAGAATCTCTGGTAACGTTATAGAGAAATGAACACATTTTACTATCACAACGAGTTACATAATTAGTACACATGGCTAGCGTTTTCTAATGATAATGTAACGTTGACGGTAAATATAAGGATTTATAAGAATGTCTTGTTTCTCGCTCGTACTACTATTTGTTAAATATTCCTACTCAGAATTTAGGCTCTCGTGTGTTAATGACTTAGATACGGCGAAATTATATATATACTGACTAACTGCTCTGAATGTGTTCTACACTACAGAGGCTTAAGGGCTAGACTATGCCAAATATTGTACAGGATTCGTTTCGAGATTAACTTGAATAAATACTGAAGTTCTATATCTAAAGGTTGACCTTTTCATTGGTCTACGATTAATCGAGTAACTAACAAATACAAGAAGTCTATGCCATATTTACAGATGCTGAAGATGAATTTCGATTAAGTTTTCAGGCATTGTCCGATTGATTATCCTTGATAGGTGTACCTAGACGACTTGGCGGCAAGGACATTCGGTGACTGATTTTTCTAGGTCTGTTTTTGGTACCGGGAGGCCTGCCTCTACCACGCCTTCGGCCCCCACCACCTCTACCGACGGTTGGTTTGGTCGGATGGTAACTAGCGTCCTTCTCTTCGTCGTCGTCTTCGTCTTCGATTTCGTCAAATTCTTTCTGGAGGTTGCGCCGAAGGTGCTGAAGTTTGGTTTTTGGTATGTCTTTGCACCGGCCTTTTTTAGCCATCGGTTGTCTGACAGGCGTGGAGATGTCGGTTGAAGTGCAGAGAGCGTCTGGTGGAGGAGGTTCTGAAAATTGCAGAAAAGTGCGGACATGAGTATGAGTGAAGTTGTAATTGTTCAACTGTATTGTTGAATGAATAGCTGACTATTTTCTTTGCCAACTGGACGAATGACTCTTCTTTGAAACTTCTTCCGAGCTCGGGGAGCCTGCTGGACTTCAAGTGTCAAGGACAGTGGCAGCTTAGATGGGCTCCGGGCCAAGCTACTGGCGAGTGAACGTAACATCGTTGGCTGTATTGAAACAAACAAAGACAGTAGTAAACAGCATGATCATAAGTTGTGATTCATAACATTTTGGAAGGTTTGGCTGGCATACCTCACATTGCTTAGCAAACATCAAGAATTCTTCATAACTGAGAATCTCCAACTTCGGAATTTGACCTCCCTGAATAGGTTCCAGGAACATTTTATTCAAGCATTCAGGCTCAGTCTTCATCCGAAGTGCTGCCACTATGGGTATCATCCCACTTTCACCGGCTTCTTTCTTGGTGTTTAGAGCTTTACGAGCGTCTTTTTTGGTTGCAGGAAATAACAACTGGAACATTCGCACATAGCATAGAACATCATGTATAAGTACAACATCAAGTTTCAATATATTTTGGTATCTTGAACTCACGTGATGCTTGTCACCAGCTTCCATCACACAGAACAAATAGCATTTGTCTTCCACACCAGGTGGAAAGAATGCCGCAAATGGAGTTTCACCCTTGGAAATCGCTACTTGATACGCTTCAAAGGTGATTTCAGGAAACAGAAAACCACAACCAAATGCCCCTTTTGTATTCCCATGAAGGAGATCTGAGAAATGTCTTGATTCTTCTCTGTCTTCTTGTTCGGTATTGGTGGCACTTTTTGGATGATCTTGATCTTCTTCTGGCTCTATCTCTTCAACCCCGATGATAGAATGCAGCTTGTCTTTGTCAATGGTCTTGATGAGCTTTTCAACACATGGATCTAATTTTTCGCCTTCGATGATTTTGAAGCCTTCAGGAATGCGAATGAGCTTGACTTTTCTCCTGTTGAAGGTTCTTTGTTAGAAAAATCTGAAACATGATGCCGAATGGTTGGGTAATCAATAATCATTTTACCCTTTTTCTGTAAACACAAACTTGATTCCGTGATGACGCTCCATATGGTTGTTGAGGTGCAATTTCCTTGAAAACCGCTTTTTACACAAGTTACATCCGAAGGGCAGGTCCATCGAGAATGATCCTTGAGCCTACAAAGACGAAAAATTATCAGGAATTTTCACACTTAAGATGATAGCACTAGACCCGACTGAACTTACTTCTTCATCCAGCTCGATCTGATTTTCCTTGTTCTTGATAACCGCCTGCTGATCCCCGTGTCTTGGTAAATGTATCACATCACCGGTATCCGTTTCTAACTGAATGATTTTCGTGCAAGGTCCCAGATCCAGATGCCCTTCGTCATTCAATCCTTGAACTTCGACTTCGAGCGTCGTATGGTTATTACCATCGCTGCTCACGTTAATTACACTGGCTCCGTCCTGCAGCATTTGACTCCAGTCCATGAGATCTTGGTGGAATGTAATTTCCGAAGGTACACTTTCTCTCTTGATTTGACAAGGCAAAACGGATGCTGTTGTACTAGAAGCCGAGGCCATCAAATCGCCGCTACTGGTCTTGTTGAAATCTCTCGTCAATTCAGTCATCATGTCTTGATCAACAGTAAAATGGTTGCTGTCATCGAGCATCGGAAAGGATGATGAAAATTTACCGTCACCGCTACCACCAGCATCTTGAGAATCAGCTTCGAGAATTTCAATAATCTGGGTACTTGTGAATCCTGATAGCTGAGAATTCACCAGCTCATATTGCCCAGTTTGGCTGTTCCACACGGCCACGTCGGATCTCTTGGAGGTCAGGTCACTTGGCGATCCTTCTTCAATGATGAAAACTTGCTGATTGTCAGAAGCAGGTGCTTGGTTTTCCGCCACCGGTGGAGCGCTTCCAATGTTGTTGATGGGAGGTTCGCCGCGACCATGGTTTTCAAGGTTGGGGAAATCATCTGAACCGAAAATCGGGTCGTCGTCGAGCCCAAGGTCGGAAGCTATCAGAGCTGCAATTTCGCTTTCTGAAATGAAACCCGGAGGGAAAAGCGAATCGTCACTTGGCAAACTTGTGTCGATGAAGCCACTGTCGTCGTTGATGCAGGTCCCGGATGTGTCCATTTTCGCTTTAAAATGAAACTTGGGAACGCGTTCTAGCAGAAATTAAGCCAGCTCAAGTTCTGCCTAGAGCTGAATAAATAACGACTAGGAAAGTTTGTTTGGTGCCATGATTGTTACACTGAAAACTTCGTGTCTATGACAATGAAAACGAAGCGAGAGAATAAAAGAAGTGATTTTCTCTCTCTCTCAGCTGGTTGAACTGACAGACGGCAAATGATGCTGTTTTTGAAAGTCGCGCCTCAAACGATGCATGGATTTTCATTGTTAACTTGATAAATCCATATATGCAGCTTGTACATTCTCGGCCACAAAGCAGATTCGTGCAATTAATTCATTCATGTACGGCGGAATACATACTTGAGAAATTCGTAATTATTTGGCGAACAGAAAGTAAAGCCAGTAGGAAGCCAGTAATACAGTATTTTACGAGCCTTAAAACATTAAACATTTCCAGGATCATGCTGAAGCTTTACATTTAATCCCTGGTAAACCTTGATACTGTCGACAAATTTTTCGGGAACCGTAAACGATCTACTTCCGTGAGCTGATTCTTGAGTGGAGAAGGCCATTACATGCTTGAATAAAAAAATTTACGCGTTTGAAAACAAGCTTCGCTGGGCGATGCACAAGGACATCATGGCCTTGAAAAGCATCTTGACCCTTTGCCCATGCTTCGTGCTTATATATGCCTGTTGCAGAGGTATGGACATTTTTTCAAAATTGGACAGTACATAATTTAACAAACAGTAGGATTCGTATCATCCATCGATGCCACACATTCTGATGACCAAAACTTCCTTGGTACAAAAAGTGACTGCATTTTCGTTAAAGAACAAAGTTTAATTCTAGCTTATCAAAACACGCACAAGCCAGCATACCCCATCTATCGTTTGAATGTTGAATGAGAATAGAATAACACCGAATGCACTACCGTTAGGACAAATGTACATTTGAGTCATTGGATATACTCGGCTAACTTATGTCTGACGATAAATAATGTAAGTAACTCAATGTAAGTGATCTTTATATTACTGTCAACGAAAAAAACGAAACGTCGTATTCTAATTTAAACCTACAACCTTAGTACAGAAATGTAAATACAACAGTGCCTATCCACATGCGGAATTTTTCATAACATTAAATGTACATGTATTCAGTCACCTGTGTAGTAATAATACTCCCTGGGCATGTACAGTTTCAAGGTTTATCTTTAACTCCAGATTACTACCAACTAACTAAGTTATAAATTACTTACAAACCGTAATGTCCACATCATTTAACATACAATGATTCATCGTTGAAGCGTATGTACATGAAAATGTGTCGGTCAAAATCCGTCTAGCACAGTAAAAGCATAATTTATATGGAACTACATAATAGTTCAGTCTGATATCGTCGTCATCGTATTGTGCATGACAAATTGATTTAAGTACAAAGAGATTATTTTGCAGATTCTGCTGCATTGGGATGGGCTGCAACGTACGCCGCCCGAAGGCTTTCGATTTTGTTGCAGATCTTCAGTGCAGGCCCTAGCTTCATTCCAATCGCTGACATCAAGTGTTCCTCCTTCAATAGCATGAGCGCCTGCCCATCTATTTCTTGGACTGCAAAATCCTCCGCGTATTCTGTACACCCTGGAAGAGATTTGACGAAGTCGACCACTTCTGATACGGACCATTTGGCAGGATTCACTTTCGGTTCTTCATCTAAATCTGTCATCACCGAGTCTCCTACTGAACTGTTTATTTCATCCGTGTTTTCGGATTCACCTTCGCCCTGAATAGCCAAAAATTATGTTAATTTCATACATGTGATACTTTTTTTTTTGACATCAGTATCATGTCATCAGCTTACCCATTTCCTTGCTTTTTTGTGCTTATCAGGAGTACCATTCATAGCAGCATGATTAACTTGTGCTTGCTGCTGACTAGCTGCTGATTTAGATTTCTTGGCGCTGGTTTCGCATGATGCCGAGCAGAACTTTTTCTTTCGAAGTTTCTCTTTCATTGTCACAGTTCCGCAAACCTTGCATACGCCCATATCACCAACAGATCCTGTTATCGCTATGGACATAGCAGATTTTTTCTCTGAAACAAAATCACAATTTAATCGTTTTGACTATGACGAGGGCGATTCACTTTCAAAAAATGAGCTGTTTGCTGAACTCACTTGGTGGTTCTTCAAGTTCGCCATTCTTCGAAATTGGAAATGGCTCTGAAGCTTCTTGTATTACAAACCCTTCAATGACGTGTGTGAGTACTTGTGGTTTGACCATTGCTTTTGGTGGTTTCGAAAGTCTGTGGCTGGCTTCTTCTCCATCTTCTTTAACTCTAGCGTTTTCTTTTTCGGTGTCGCTGCAAATATCACATTACCAGATTAGATATCTTCAATGGTTAATGTTAACAGTTCAAAATAATTGGATCTTACCCTTTAACATCTCCATTCATTTGCTCAGCTTCAGTTTTGCTAGCAGGTGCATGATTCCCAATCTGAGGTGGGGGTAGTGCCGGTGTAATTGAGATATTAGGACTAGGTAACGTGGTTCCTCCAGGGTACAACATAACTGGTTGTGTCTGTTGCGGTCCAGATACGGTATTTGGATTCAATGGAGTTAAGGTAGCATCGGGTAAATTCGGTGGAGCTGCCATATTCATGGCTTTAAGGGGACTTGGATTCGCCATGCTAACAGTTATTCCCGCAGGTGTTCGAATACCAGCTTGGTTCGGAAGTATTGCTGTAGGTCGTGTAGCCTGCGGGTACATTGACATTAACGTTAAAGTTCCGTTGCTGATCTGCAATAAATGATACACGAACACATTACGTCACAGCACAAAACAAGCAAACAAAACAACTAAAATCACAACTAGAATGTAAAAAACAGTCTTTACCTGAGTGGGCATTGGACTCAACACCGGTTGCTGCTGAGGGGGTCGAGGATACACAGCTTTCATTCCGCTTTGAGATCCGGTATTGACAGAAGGTGACGCAGCAGCACTCCCTTTTGGAGTTTTCTTATTTTTGCCCTTAGGCGTGGTGTTAGGTGTAGACGCTGCTGGGGTTGCCGGAGTAGCTGAGGTATTACTAACAGTAATTTGTTGAGCTTGCGAAGTAGGCGTATGGATCTGCGGATGTCCTTGAGCTACAATAGTGTAACTGGCAGCAGGCCGAATAGCTTGTGGTTGAGACCCGCTAGTAGGGATCTGATGCTGAACGACTGACACTTGAGGCTGTTGTCCCTGCTGCTGTTGCTGATGAGACTGCAACGTGGTGAACCGTAGATTGCCCATTCCAGCCGGTTGAATAGTTATTTGAGGCCCATGACTCGTCATTATCGACTGTCCAAGATTCAGGCTCGCTTGAGAAGTCGGTGGATGGGGTATCAGCTGTAAATGATGACCATTTTGAACAATCTGCTGAATTTGACTAACAGCGTTCATTTGCTGCTGCTGTTGTTGAGCTTGTTGCAGCGATTGATGCTGACCCGGCATCTGCTGCTGTCCAGATTGTTGAGGTTGGATCTGAGGTGGTTTCGGTTGTAGCTGAGCAGGCCCTTTCGAAATGCTCACACCTCCTGACTGGTTTTGAAGTTGTTGCATCTGATTCTGAACTTGCTGATTAGAATTCGCTTGCTGTTGCTGTTGTAGTGCTTGTTGTTGCTGCTGCTGCTGCTGTTGCTGTTGTTGTTGTTGTTGTTGTTGCTGCTGAGCTGCCTGTCCTCCTGCTTGTAGTGCTTGAGCTCCCTGCTGGGATATACTCGTCTGAATCTGGCCACTGGCCGCCAACTCTGTAAAAAACAATATTTGACATATCAGATACATGCTACAGTAAACTTCATAACAGTTTCAACAATTTGACACTTTAAACTCACGCTGCATTGAGAACTGAGGATGATTCGATGTATTCGGAAGCATTGGCTGGATGAACATTTGCTGGTCGTTCTGACCTCTGAAGATTATCTGGTTTCCCAAGAACTGTGGCCACACTTGCTGTTGGTGCTGATTCGACACCATCTGAGGTTGAATTACCTACAAGAGAAATACAGACGTTAGTTTAGTTAGTTCATACTATTTACACCAAATTCAAAAGCACAAAATTCACCTTTGGCATTTCTCCAGGCTTTCCTCCCTGTCCAGTCTGCTGCAACACACCTTGTGCACTGATGAGCTGTCCGTTATGAGTCAGGAAGTATTGCGGATTGTTCCCCTGACTTGTCGGTACAGCGTATCCAGCTGTAAGAAAATGTTCACATTAATACGTATTTTAACCAAACCAAACATGCCGAAACTTCCACTTTCTCCTACCAACTTCTATTCCACATTTTACTCCCTGAGTGAGTCAGTCAAAACTAAACTAAACGCTGACTAGCACAAAACTCGCTTCCTCGACATGGCTAACTCTTTCTTCACTCCAAAGGCTCCATCTGTCTATCTTCTCACTCTGCCTGCCTAATCCTATTTCTGGTTTACTCTCATTAACTTCAGCCTCTGGTCTCTCTTTCTTCCTCACGCCTGACCATTCGCCTAACCTCCTGCCGCTGATTTCCAAGGTATCTCGCCTACACAAAATTCGCAAAGCCGGCTTTCTTCCTCCTGTCCACTTAACAAGGACGGAGAAAGCTTGGAACCATAAAGAGACCAGCTGTTCTATCCCTCTAGTTTCTCACTGTTTTGCTGCTGACTGCTACCATTACTTCCAATACACGAAGCAGCAGCTTTCTCTCTTCAACTGCAAAAGTGCAGAGGCGTTTGTATCTAATACACAGGGATAAGTGGCACAATATGTCAAAACCTGTTGTACAGTAAAGTAAGGAAACTTACCCGCTGAAGTCATTATTTGTTGGTTCAGCTGATTCCTTTGAACTTGCCCAGGAGCTGTGATCACCTGGAAGACATTCAAACAATCCATTAGTTATTTAACCGCTTACAACATCGTACAGAGTCCACGAAATCAACAAACGATACATACTACAGTTTTACAACACCGACAAGACCACCACTTCGAACTTGAGTGACATTCTGAATATACCTGGATTGTATGCCCTTGCAAATTATTCGTAACTTGAGCTGGCTGCAATACAAACCAATAGCTTCTTGTTCTTACTTGAACTTTTCAAATATTCCATCTCCTGAACGTAAATTATCGATATATCGATAACATATTTTGCATTCGATATTTCATCTTGCATCCATTCCACTTCAACTGTTTTGAATCCCAAAATTCTTTAATATTCTCGTCTGATCCCAAGCAAAATTGCATACATTCTTCTTCTCCTTCTTCATTGTACAGAGACCGCCTCAAATATACCCGGCTTTCCCTCCGCTTTTCACCCTCTTTGAACTCAAAGACTAGGAAACAATATGCTACCCGGGATCTAGGGGAAACTTTCGTCTTCCTTTTTCATATCTCATATTACATCTTCCTTTCCTTTAGTTCAAAGTAGTTTGCTGAGAGCTACAGGTGGATACACATTGTGACTTCTTTGGCCCCCAATGCAGGACAGCAGGAAGATTCACTCAATCTTCCTTATCATTAGAGCTTGGCTTCACATTAATTTCTCTGTAATTCTCTGTACCTAATCTGTATTCAAAATACATGAGGCGGAGCCTCATTCCTTCATATTCCATCGTAAGTCCTTAAATTCACCCTCGGGCTAAAAGTAACTTTTTCTTCTTCTTCTTCTCATGAAATAGCAGCCTAGCTAAACACCCCTTTGGTCACTTTTGAAGACTACAACTAATAACTGTAATCTCCCCCAATAAGGTCATTAGGATTCACAAGCTTTGATTGCCACTATTACCAAGCTAACCAGTCCAAGCCTACGTAAACGCATTAAAGAAATCTTCTCCAGCTCTTCATCTCATCAACTTCATCTTTGGGCTTCCTACTATCCAACGCTGTTGCAATGCTGGCTCTGAGATCATCGATAGCCTGAAGCGATATCCAACCCAGACTTTTATCTTCCCCTTTATACAACATTCCACTCTTCAACTTCCAGGACGACGACGACGACGGCGAGAGCTTCCCTTCAGTACAACCAAGACATACTGTGAACCAGCATTCAGACCTAATACAGTTACATAACGTGGAACCCAAGATAAACTGCCGAAGAGATACCATCTCGGCTCTGCTATTTCCTCAACCTTGTACTACTCCCCACCTCTTCAAATAACACATAATTATCACCACACATACAATTTTTCCACTACATCATCAACTGGATCCTATTTACAAGTTCACTTCCTGGACAAACGATTTGCTGGCCTAATTTCAACGTTCAAACTTGGCCACGGTATCGGACTATCAGCGTTTTGTCTGCAGAATACAAAATTCAATTCCGAAATGTCATTCCAGGCTAATCCTATTTCACGCTCTTTCCCCTGACAATCTCTTCATTTCATTCAGTCCAACCCCTTCCAGATTTTGTCTTTGCTGTCAATCATCTACATTTCCATCCACAGTCCCAATTTAGACCAAATCCTACCTTCCTTCTCTCTCTCTCTATTTTCCTGATACCGAATTTTCTTGTGCTCCACCTTAAAAAACCTCTTTTTCAGATCATGACTCGACTAACAAAAAAAGATCTCGTCACCAGAGCAGAAGCCCAACGTACAAATATTTGCTTTCACTCTTGAGTCTATTTGCCCTTCACATACATGTTGCTCTACTCTTTCTTGCCTCATTCAAACATTCAAGCTATCTCTCTATTCGCTTCCAGCAATCATTCAAATTGTCACAAACCAAAACATATCCGCCTTGACAGACAAGAAGGAGAAGAATCTATATTTTTTCACTACACATCTGGCTAACACATCTGTCTGACCGACTGGTCTCAGCTTCAACTCACTCAACTAACAAAACCGAGTTCTGATTATATATTTCACTATCATCTTGCTCGAATGTCCGTTACTCTTCGTCGTCGTCATGTCTTGTCCATTCATATGTCCAACTTGCGCAACTCTCCCGATTACCTAATCCAATCAAAAACCGGTTACTATATATTTCGACATCATCCACACACTGCAGTAATTAAAAATACAAATCCAATCCACAGATTAGTCTTTCTATCTCACCCACCTGTATTCCGCCCTGGTTCAAGCCAGAATGTATTAGATTTCCATTCAACACCATCTGACCATTGGCATAGCTCTGAAGACCAGGGAGCGTGTACTGGCCCGGCTGGAGCACTTGCACTTGTGTCGGCATCCCTGTCGCTTGTCCATGATGGTGACCTGCGGGCGCTTGGCCTCCGTGCATCGCCGTAGTGTTGGTGTTTTGCTGTAACTGGATCTGCTGCTGGCCCTGGGCAGGACTCTGGCCCTGCGTTTGTCCAGCTGTCACTTGGGTGGCTCCTCCGTCTTGTGTCATCCTGGTGTTTAGCGGTCAGGCGAGCCTTGGACCGAATTGTTGAGCTTATTCTGCAAAACCAAAACAAAATATCCCATGAGCATTTTGAAACACCTTTAAAGTCATACAACCCACAGAGGGCGTCCTCATCGCCAACACTTTTACCCATTCCCAGGTAATCATATTCACCACCACACTTTCTCATTTTTCATCCTCATGATTCTCTTTTTTTCCCACTCACGTCATCGTATATATCCCCTCGCCGTAGACTGTTATTATTATTCTTGTTATCTTGGTCCACCAGGTGTAAAAACCAAGATGAACAATATACATATTACATGTACTTTTTATGTCTACCAACTCGAAACTTCCCTCCCACAGATTCTCATCATCTCCCCCGACCGATGATAACATGAAACTTTCCTTCATTTCGTTACTCAAGACCGCCGTAGTACCAACAACTGCTCCGGCTGTTATCAAAAGTCCAGCCTTTCCCACAACAACGTTGGACGTTTCAGCCGCTGCTGCTGCCAGTGTAATAGAATCCCCCTTTTGGAACCTTATAACAGACATCCACGAAGAAATCTTCTTTCTTCCACCCTCAGCATTCACGCACACATCATACCCTTCGTTATTACCATTTAGGTACCGCCTTCCCCAAACGAATTCATCCCTTGCCGACCCTTTCAGTCGACGCCAGTTTCCGTCCCAATGCCCCATTGTTATGCATGCCACTTTTTTAATATATCGTGCATCCTCATACCCCCCTCTTTTTACACCTATAATCATCAAACCATCGCACAAAAAACTCACCCCACAAAACAGCTTTTGGAACAACGCTACAAACCCAAAACTCAAACCTCCAAAAGGTTTACCATTCACACATCCAACTTTCTCCTCATGTATACAGTACTGGATTATCCTCCTTATATTCCAGAAAGCCGTCTCCAGTCGCTAGTAATCCTCCAGTTCTATAGTAGTATTCACAACCTTTAGCTCTGGGCCTTGTCTCTCTCTCAGTTCCACTTGGTTCAGCCAGAGGCTTACAATTTCAACTCTTGTCTGACTACTACGACCCTTATATTCATTTATCTTGTTGTTTGGTCGAAGCTCTATACAAGCTTCAGATAGTCCACCGCACCCTCGACCAATTCCCACCCTTCATTATTCTGTCTGACAGTCCCTCATTATGAACGGCAGGCCCTGTTACTTTACACGCATGCAAATCCCCTCATAGTCTTATTCACATGTTGCTCATCTGCCACCCCAATCGATTACATAATCAATTCAATATCCAATCATGGGCTGCGTGTGCGGTAGACGCTCCAGCAATTATTTAACCCCTTGAAACATGCATATTAATCTACTGATTTGTAATCTAGTGTTTCACAATGTCGGGAACTCTGAGCATGTGAACAGGCCCAAAAATATCGCCAACAAAGTATACAGATTCCACTACAGCCACATTTTACATTTCACTACATAATTGCTCCCAAATCCGCCTCGAGCTAAACTATCCAAGGCTTTTGAATTTATCCTTCTATCATCTTTAAACTCCTCAAGGCTAACACATAAGTCTATACGGAGCAAAAACAAGTTTCCGAATTCTCGCCTCCTCCTTTAGTCTTTCAAGTTTCTTGTGCCGTGGCCGTGGTTACTCCGCAGCAGCTCCAGAAAGATCCCTCCACAACGCCCTTCAAAGAAAACAACATGAAAAACATTAGTATATCTTCCAGTTTCAACCCTCAGTTCTGTACATTATATACATGTATATATATATTTTCTCACTTGTCTGTCCATCAAGCCAGGGGGTCCAAGAATTCTCTGTTACTTCGAGCCAGTACTCCAGTACACAAGAACCACAGGTCTGCTGGTATCTATGTACATGTAGTATCTCCGCTCCAAGCTGGGCACACCACCAAGGCCCATCCATCTTCTTCAGAAATGTTTCGAAAGAAACATGGATCCTCCTGGAAGCCCGCTTTTTGTCCCTTGTTAGCCTCCGCTTTAGCTTTTTAAAGGGCCCCAAGGACTTGCTGAGCAAAAAACTCGTACTAGGAGCCTAGCAGCCTTAGAAGTGCTGGAGTACCATAATATATTCCAGACATAAAAGTATTTCCAGATCAGATATCTCATCCAGCATCATTTATACCTCTTCTCATTAGACTCCTACCTCATAGCTCTGACCCTTGAAAAAATACCACAAAAAATTGTACCTTTCGGTCAACAAATCCAGGTATCCCCAAGAGCCTCTGATTGCGATTCCATTATATTCGGATCACTGGATATCCTCTGGATTTTTTGCTCTACTTCATTGTCATTTTTCATCCATCATTAAACATTGGACATGGAAATTGGATCACGTTCCACCAATCCATCTGATTCCTTTTTTCAAATCTCGTCCATTCTTACTTCACACCCTCTCCCAGCTTCCCAAGTCGCTAAATTTTAACGCCCTCTCGTATAATTCCTTGTTCCCCAAGTTTCAATATAATTTTTACTTTCTTCGACCATACAAGATTGTGCACTTATTTAAAAGCCTCCGTCCCGCCACCACCCACCCCACAACAAATCCACCTCTTCTCGACCCCCAGCCAGCGCTTCCCGCTTTCACCAAAAACCGACTTCAGCATTGGCACATGCGCCAATCTCCGCTCCAATCCACACGTCCCTCATTGTCATCACGCTTTCTTCCACCCTCATCTCGCCGCTGTGCTTTCACTCCAATTAAACCATGTGCGGAATATACCATTCTCGCTTCATACAGTTTACCCCCAGAAGGATGAGGCGAAATCAGCAAACTATATGTAATATTCCTACCCCACCAGCGTCGTCGTCAACGAAGTAAGCCTCGTGAAAATATACACAAAAGGCATCACGCATACAAAATGCCATATACAAGGGGGACGTGAATTTCTCATCCAATCTTTATCCTCTCGTTCCCTCTCGAATACAATTTCCCATCCCAGAGCCAAATTATATTCCACCTCTTCACCAAACCATCCCTCTCGGGCCCCAATCCCAAGACTTTCGCCCCAACATTTACAGGTTTCCATTTAGTTTCAACTTGGAAATTCCCTCGTCCGGCTCAACCTTACTCAAACAACCACCCTCGTTTCCGTCTTGTGCATTTCTCCCCCCACCCCAAGTACCAGGAACATTCCCAACTTGCATGTACTTCAGGTACGCTTAATTGCCTTGCGACAGGTGGGCACTTGGGCAAGTTAACAACTATTACACACCACGGATTCCTTTCTTCTTCTCCATTCCCATCACATCTTCTTCTTCTTCTCTTCCTTTTCAGCCAGCCTTGGCCATTTTTCTCTTCTTTTTCTTCTTATGGAAAGAGACGAGAGCTCAAAGATTCGACCAACCCCGTCTTATGTACTTGGATCCCACGAACGATGAATTCCCGTCGTATATATTGCCCACACGTTCCGTTGGTTTTTCTCACTCGAGTCTGCAACTATACTGTATACACTGTACATAGGATCGCTATAAAAGGACAAAATATTATAGTTTGTCTTCTTACTTCCATTATCATTCGTGCACACTTGTTTCCCCTCCCCCAGTTACACGCCCAGCTTTGAAAAATCTTGTTGGGCTTTTAAAGTTGCAGAAAGAAAGAAACGGCTCTTCCGTGAGCTCAGTCAGAACTCAATCTTCATACACCAACGACATGCTCTGCCAATCTCGAAAATGTCCCCAGAGAGCGCTTCGACTCCGCGTTACGTTTCGATGGTACCGCCTGCCTGCACGAGAGAGGGGCCGTGCACATCTTTCCACCGGTGTCCTTTCGTTACTTTGTATTTCTTGTAACGCTTCCCAGTTATATAGCTTGCCAATTGCTGGAGTGCAGATTCACGGTACTTCACGGCGAAAATTGCAAGCCTCGCTGCTGGACCGGAAAGGCACTAACCAAAACAGCATCTCCAGCGCACCTGCTCCTTCACTATAAAATAACCACATGAAGAATTACTATCATTTTTAAAATGTCCGTCATCACGAACCTCGCTTCATCCATATGCTAAAATATGCTTCCTACCCATAAAGGTCCACAACAAATGTCCACAACAATCCAAACCAACCCTTTCGTTATAGCCTGCAAAAAATGCAATAGCATCTTCTTCTCGTGTATTCTCGTGTAGTTAGTTTAACGTCTTCTCCTATGTTCATGATCATCTTGTCGTCGTCGTCGTAATTCACGCATAATCATTCATCAACACGATCACTTCGCCGCTTTCACCCTCCTTCATTCCTAATGGTCCCCCAACTGAAGCTAAATGATCTTCTTGCTCGGCCTATTCTTCAAACTGCTTCAGGAGCTTCGAAGACCTCTTCTGTAATTAATGGAGAGTCAATTATCTTTTAGCGTTATTACGACAAGAAGGCTACTACTACAAAGATAGTTCGATTACCGACTCTGTAGAACCAAACCGGACTGCAAATCTAGCACATTCATAAAAATGTACTTTTGTCATATAACATTCAACACTATAGCAAGGGTATCATTCGGAATCATTCCATTCCACCTTCCTGACAACATAATAAACTTTACTGGATTTCAAACGTTATCAGCTTCTTCTCCCTGTACACGCCTCGCCGAGTCCAGAGTCATCATTACTCGTCAAGATTACGTCTATGATAAGGAAGAAGGCTACGCTAGATTCTGCCGCCGACTAGCTTCTTTCCTTGACGAACCTCGGACCGAAATGGTACTTGAACCACTAGCCGATCCAGAAGCTTCGCAAGACTTCACAGTAGTTAGGAACAGTATAAGCAGTCTGATACAAAATACAGACCATCGCAAGTTCGACATCGACAGTTCGGCCGAATACAACACGGACAAGATCATTCCATCAACTTTACACAAAATTTTTAATGTGCTTCTCATGTATTACCAATTAGTGTATAACTTTCTTGACTCTTGTGAATTGTCTATATATTCCATAAACGTTACATTTTGCTTCCCAAACTTGTAAAGCAGGCATTCATATGATCATCATTGGAACGGATTCAACCGATACCCTCCCTTGCCTTGGAAAAGAAACGAAACTAATTTCACACCGACCCATCCATGATGTACATGGACGGAACAAGACGTCCGTGATCAACTGGAACTGACTCAACAGTGTTCCATTACCATCCACCATTACAAACAAGACCACGCTTTCACATCAGCTCCACAATCTGTGGTCACAGCTTATACATTACATTACAAACAACTCTGATCTTTGTTCAATAACCCTTCCTTGATCCTGATCCTATATCGATGCTCGTTTCTCAAGAAGACGCCAGTCAACATCATTATTACAAAGACTGCCTCCATTTCTCCACTTTCCTCCAGCAAGTCCAGCAACTCCAGCTGAAATCCTGCCTTGATCACAATAACCCACGTATCCTTGGTTTCTCCGCCAGGCCGTCCTATCCCAACCCTTTGAAGCCTTTTCAATGTTCCATGCATCAGCACCACACGTCATACTTGATTAGATCCTTCAGTGGCACCTTCCGTCCTTCCAGTATGTTCTTGGAAAATAATCTCTCTCTGGCCTCCTCCAGAGTCTCGTCGAGAACCCTTTATCCAAATACATATTCAGTACATGTTTACAATTTCTTCGATGAGGTTTTGTTACATCTTTTGCCTTCTTCCAGCTCACTGACTAAAGGGTTGTTACTTTTGACTTTTCTTCTCTTATTTCCAACGACTTCCAGAAGCGAGCCAGTCCAAGGGGTTCTGCCTTTGTTTTCCAGGACCTTGAACATTTGACCACATCGATTATTTCACATTCTTGGAATCAAACGACAATTACATACATGATCATCTCAAGACTCTAGACATTATTCCAGCTTCTAATGTCTTTTGATAAAGCTGCTACCGACTTTCCGATACGCCAGTCAAAGACCATTATTCTTTTATCTCGGACCAACCACTTCTCTACTTACTTGACCTCCGTAATAAATTGTACATGCAATCCGCCGGACACCAAATGTCCTTTACCCACTCACCACGCCAACCAGAATGATTTAATCCCGCTTATCACGGAAACAATATTCCGCAACCCTTTACTCCCTTACACTATTTACTATCATCTTCATTCTGGACTTCATTTCCTCGACGCACGCGACCTGAGCGGAAACTACACCATACCGCCGTACCGTCAAGCCCTCCGAAATTCACCACCAATTGCAATACACGCAAACTTGACTCTATACTATACAAATTCTACGACTTCTACCACCACAAAAATAAGACCATAACGCCGTCTTCGTCGTCATCTTGTGAATATTTGATAGCCGACATTAGTATTACATCTGAGAGCTGCTGCATCCAACGAGTTGCACACAAAGCACCTTCCACCAAACTCCATTATCTCCTTCCTTCTTCTTCTCCAGCTCTTCTATTGTTAAAAGATCTTTGCTTTCTTGCACCACCAACTCCCCTCCCTGGCACTACTTGAACCATAACAACAAGTCACACTTGCCGTCCTATTCCATCATCAGCCCAACTTAAAAAGACCAACGCAGCTTTAACCCCCTTGGTCACACATGAACCACATGTGTGGTGGGAGCAATGTGCTTCGTCAACTTTCAGCTCCAGATATACTTGTTCTCAAACTTTTTCCCATCAACGATATATCCAATTCGCAGCTACTTTCTAGAACAAAACAAAAACAACCATCATAACAGTTAACAAGGAAGGCTCGATACTTTGAAATTCTCATCTTGTTGTTTGTTACCCGACCAGTACATAGTAGTAGTGCATGTATTCCCCAACCAGGATCCCGTTTCCCGGGTAACAAATCCTGTCCTCCCTCCACATTCATCTTTCCCTTGATCACCTGTATAATCCCACCTTTTATCTGGTTCCCTCCAGGGGCAGCAGAATCTGCAAAACTGCATCGAGATCATACATGTACATACATGAATGCTGAAGTGAATACTACCGAAAATACGGACCCACGAGAACATGGAATCCAATAATAACAGTGGTGTCACACGCACGCAATCTTACAAAGAAGAACAAACAACCCGCCATCCCGTTCGATCCACATGCCATGTGCGTTGTGTACCAGGACTCAAGTCCCTTGAAAAATAGCCAGTCGCCGTCCTGCAACTTGTCCAAGTCTTTATACAATTTGTATGTATATAAATGCATGCATATCCACCACGGGAACCGCCAAGGTCGAAAAACAAAATCATCATCCGCCCAATACTCAATTTCAATTCCTTTCTACAACTCCTCTTGCTTCTCATAAATGACCCTAAACATGTACTCACAAATAATTCCCGGTATACTTTCCCTACTTGGCAACTTTCATTCACCAACTGTCCTTGTCGGGCATCCGTATTTCTCCCGGGTATTTCCGTCCCACAAAAATGCACACCTTTCATCATCATCAGTCTCCCTTTGCTTCAGCAGTCGCCCCAATGATCCCAACTTTTCCATCAATGCTTTTAGCATGCTTCTTTGATTCTATTCAGTTCCTCATGGCTTCGGGTTGCTTCATTCGATATTGTCGTTCCTTGGTCCTGCTCCTGCTGCTCTTATTGGATTTCCAAAATCAATAGTTCAATCATACCTGCCTCAAATTGCAAACAATTAAGTTTCTCATCAACTTATCAAAATTCAATCTTGACTTTACCTTATACAGTATATATACACTCCGAAATTCCGTATTTCTCAAGACCAGGTCGTAAACTCCGAGACTGCAACACTTGACAAAAAATCTAAACGAGTCACAGCCCCAGACAAAAAATACAAACTCCCAACTGCTGACCTCCTCGAATTTCTCCTAAAAGTCAAAAAAATCTGACATGTTCATCCGAACCCACGATCCCTGCAGTGAAGTGCCGTCGTGACATGACATCTTTATCAATGCTGACCTGACAGGTTACATCGATCACCAGCAGAAGAGAACCTGCATGCAACCTCCATGTCCTATCGTTAACTCTAAAAGAACCATTACAATATATACAATATCTCTGAAACGTCATTAAGGCTTTAAGGCTTCCTTCCTTACACTTCATTGTTACTCACGGCTCAACCAACAATACACCAAGGCTTTGCTTTTGTATCCAGTATAACTTGACTTCTCCTCCCTTCCTAAACCCAATATTATACCGTTGACCACAGGACATTAAATTTTTTACAGTCCGTCATAAACCTGTAGAACAAGCCCCATTTCCCAACAAACACCTACAACGTGTCACACACACCAGCTTCGAATATGACTTTCAAACTATCTTCAAATCTATAACAATCTACGGTGTCAAATATCGCCAATAGTAGCAAAGAACTTCAGTCACTTCAGACTGAAGTCTTCAGTGATACCAACTGCACTTTGTGCATTCTTAGAACTACAACGTAGAATCGCATCTCTCCGTCTTTAAAACATTTCACAAAAGTAGCTTCTTGCTTCTCTCCTTCAGCCGAAAGACCCCACCAGCAGCCATTTACTGTATCTGATAGACACTTTAATTCCGTCCCTGTCGCTTCCACTTCTTTTCCTCCAGTAAATCAAGGTAACTGAATTAAAAACGCTCTCTCCTTCTCATTTAAAGTCTCCAAGCGTACAAACAACGGGGAGGGGAACCAACTGGGGGAACCACCCACCTCCATTTCGCGCGCTTTTTACCATCGCCATTTTGCCAATTTTTAACTCGGCTACTCACTTGAACCTCCTCCGACTGACTGTCTGTCTAAAGGCAGGGATGATGTGGCCTCATCCATCTCGTTTCTTTTCCCAGACATTAAATCTTTTACACCATTAGTTTCTATATACACTTCTTTTTCGCCTCCAGGAACAACATAATAATACACTCTTCTTCCCCATCTGAAACGAGACTCAGTGGGCCAGAGAAAAATGTTATATAAAACTACCAACCTTACTTCCATCCTTCAACCTTATGAGATTACGCATTATATATACCCAGGAAGCTTTGGGTCTTCTTCTCTCTCACACACACACAAATTCGCCTCTTCTCTTCATTCTGATCTTCTCTCTGAATCCATCCCACATTATATACGTATACCACCGGCGAAATCTCTCATCCATCTCCCATCCACGTAATCTTATATAATACAAGGTCTTTTAATTCCAGCCTTTTTCATCATCTCCCGCGCTAATAACACCACCAGATGTATGAGAGCGCAATCTTGTTTATATTATAGAAGCATCTTGTGCGAATTTGACCGCCAAAATCTCTGGAAGCCGGCTTGCCATTTTGCCAATTCTTTGCCGGTAGCCAGTAAGCGACTTGTATTCATAACTGATGCTCTAAGAGCCCAAACTTTTACAAATCCTCACACCTTCAAGCCCGAAAGCTCCAAAAAATCACGCCTTCAAAACTGAGGCTCCAACTTGAAAGTTTGTTTACAAAAACTTCCTTTAACGTACCGCCGGCTCCAGCAACTCCTCCACATCCTGCCACTTTTAAGCCTCCAGCAGCCATAACGAAGCCTGCAACTTTGTACTTTGCTCGCTCTTGAAATAAATTATTGAATCTAACAAAACTGAATACCTTGTCACCACCACCATCGACTGAACATACCGGAAAGCGGAACTCTTTTAATCTGTAAATTCCAAAACTTCCAACTCTCACTTTGTATACACTTGTATAAGACTCAAGACAAGTCAGCTAATTCATACTGTAAGGTGTATTATTAATACTGGAGAAGGTTTCAACTTTTCAACTCATCAAAACCTTGTAGCTGCTGTAGAAAAACAAGAAAAATTTCCTAAATCATTATTAATTCATTCTTAGTCAAAGTGATTTCACTCAACGACCATCTTCATCAACGTCTGCCGCTTTCTTCATCAACTTGAAAGCTTTCAGGTAGGCACAGTCCTCGGCTCTTCAGTTTTTTCAGGCCTCGAGTTTGCAAAAGAGGTTGCCGAATGAACAAGGGCTTAATTGCTAAGACGTGATCTTAATGCACCGTCACATAATCACATTGTACTTGGCCTGCATTAGCACAACTCTGAAGATTATCACCAACATTCCTCCGGCATATTCAACAATTCAAGCCAGTAATTTACAGCAGTATTAACAGCATTGATATTACAAGCTATACGAGGCGGCTCAGAATCTAGCGACGACAAATCCCTAGACGACTTGGCTAGAAGACAAGCCCAGAAGAATGACATCCCACACGTGATTAATACTCTTCAACCATCACCATTAGCTAATGAGGTGGCGAATGTATAAGACAAGCTGGAATATTTGGAATCTTTTCTAACGTATTCAAGCAGGAATACTTTAGATTACTTTGCTAGTATTTAGCTCGTCCATTCACAAGTTCAAAAGTACAAGTACATTCCCCAGGATAATTCTAATTCTATCGAGATGTTGCACACTAAATCAACTAGTGTTGACATGGGATACAGCGAGTGATTTGGAAAGATTCTCAGAAGAATCGAAGAAATCTATGAATGCTAGGGTACTGTATACGTAAATTCTTTAGTTACTTGATAACTTTCAAAGTGAGTTAATAAACCAGCTACATTGCGTACAATTACTCTCAAGTCTAAACTTTGTATTGTGCTCACTATCTGAGTTATTTAGGTGGTAAGATTATCAAGGCTTCGACTTGGCTGCGTACATCCACAATCATATTAACATTACCAGATTCCGGAATCGTCATTAAAACCTTCATTTAAACGAACATAAACATTGGAATTGAGCATTCTACCTAACGCATATTCACGCATACATATTCTCTCAGCCGGTTTCAAAACATCCTTTTACAATCATGAAGCACTGAACTGAACCCTGAACACAGCAACTCTCTCGTGAATGCAACTCAGCGGTGAGACGACGAGGATTCTCTGCTCAACTCACTCAGTTAGAGAGCAACTGTTCCGTATAAATGGCACGTCTGCCAGAATAACTCTTACCTAACAATGTCCGGCTCTGGCGGACCAATCGATATCCAGTGTATACAAACTTTGCCTCACAGATCCAACACACTCTTTCTCTCCTTTTCCTACTTCTCCAGTCTAAGCGCTAAGTTCCAGACACACACAGTTCACGCACACGTTTCCAGCATGACAACTTTGCCAATTTTCGCAACTCTGGTAGCTTCCACCGTACACGTGTACTTTCCAGACACTTCCACACTCAGCTCATGTCAACAAATTTAACAAGCCAGTTTCCACCTGGCGAATTCAGTACTTCTCGTCTTCTTGTGCAACTGTTCTTATTCTTGGTATGAAAATCCAGCGACAAATTCCTTTCCGTTGTCGACGACTGAGGGCTGCAACAAATGGGTTGACACTTGGCAAATTCTCAGCAGCAGAGGTTGTGCAACTTGACGCTTTCAGGGTGAAGCTCTCTGTGGCACTGAAGCATCCTCCCCTACAAAATCCACTAGTTGTTACCAACGCCAA
>JAQGBJ010001299.1:0-24429 GCA_034698345.1 Sphaeridia pumilis | reverse complement strand
GTAGTTTACAGCATTCATATCCCCGAGTCTGCCTGCACCCGCTGAGTTGGAAATTATCCCGGGTTGTGTTATTTTCGGGCAGACGTTTCTGACCGTCTGAGCCCTGCGTCCCCCAGGCTTTACCCTGACCCGGAAAGTCATTAAATCTAAATCTAGTGGGCCTAATTCTAGTTTGAAATAAGAAGTGTTGAGTGTGGGGAAGTAGAACGATGAAACAGCTGATTATGCTGTATCGGGATATCGGGAATGATTGATTTTTAGTGAGTAGATATATCTGAAGTTGTTGTTCGTTCCCAAATGATGATAAGTGGAACTGGATTTGCTTTCGTTTTACAGAAACTGCTAATGCAACTATCAGCGTCAATTTTGGATTTTCAAACCGCTGGCTATAGACCTTGGTTGATTTGATACAGTTAATTCCATGTTTCGGCTATGGCATTGTTGCTGAAAACTGAAGTGGAGTTGGCATCATCGTCTTTGACATTACAGAGGTAAGTGCGACTTTTATCTACTTGTTGATCATGAGCAAAAAATGAACGTTTTGACTAAGGTTTGAGGTGTCATAGTGTAAATAGCGAAAAATATTTGCCATTTGCACGTCAGACACAAGTATATACGTGCATCGTAGGTGTCCTTTGCTAGACTCCGCAGCTATGTTAGAAAGAGTAGAAGACTTTGCAATTTCAAATATCTCTACAATGGCAGGCAATCTGTCACAAAGATTCGTCAGATTACATTCTGCCGCTTCTCTCTGAAAAAGTGCATTAGATAGATGGCAACTTGAACCTCAAGTTCAAACTTTGAAGTGTTGCAGTCTGCAGCGTGTGAATTCCAATGGAACGCATTGATCAAAGGAATGCAACCAAGTCAGGGTATGCATTAATGTTGGCTTCTTCCGGCAATCCGTCGACGACGGTTTGCATTAATTTGATGCATGTGTCAAATTTCTAAAATTCTTGCTTAGGTGGCATGTATATTTTTGTGCCGTCTACCGAACGTCTTTTGATTCCTGCAAGCCCCACCAAAACGCGGATTTGAAACGAAGTTGCTGACGACTGTAGGGATGAGCATCTATTCGGCGGTTGGCGAATCTTTTTCGGTTTCGAAATTCAGCTCCTCGTAACTCTACGAGCAAGTGAGTGAAGTCGGCACAGAAATTGCAGCTGTTTCCGGTATCCTGCGGAGACATTTTTTTGGCTTTTTATATTAGCTGGTGAATGGCGAATGGCGAAACGAGTTGAAAGGAAGTAATCGAAGAAGGTTTGGAATTTAGCTTTGGATGATTGTCGTCATGTTGGTGGTGTGCGAAAGAATCTGGTAGTAAATTCCTGCTAAGTAATGGCTCGATTTCCTATATATACGAGCTGAATCTTGTTCTGTACTGTGTATTTTTTAGTTGGACTCGATGCATTAGGAGAGTGGAGGTTTAAAGACCTATTTTTGGCTTGACTTGGCGTTGTTGTTGATGATGTGTCTCAAGTCAGCTACGTTTGTAGCACCCACAACTAACTGCAATACTGCCATGGAATTCGACATGTTGAGATTTTTTATTATTATTGCAAATCCTGCTTGGAATTCGCATCCCAAAGAAGCCTCGGTTCTGTGTTGGCTCCTTCATGTTTCTGTCATCGCCTTCAAGAAATTCGAGTTGCTCATTTCGTTGGTAAACAGCATCGACGTTGGCAAGGAGGAGAAGCACAAGGAGACACGTTTTACAAAACGATCGTTTTGTTCTTGTCTGAATTTTATGTTGGCTTGTTGTTAATGGATTACGGGAGTCGTCATGGGGTTTAATGTCGCTTTGAGTCGTAGGCGGTGATATTCATTATGAAAGGTCAATTGTTATACTGGGCTTGTGTCTTGAAAAGTGTTCTTCTGGAAGGAAAGTTGTTTGAAGCTAATGTAATGTGACACACGTGACGAGATGCGTCCGCTTGATAATAAAAGTGTTTTTGATGTGACGCAACGTTCTGAAAGTTATGGCTTGTGAAACGTTGACTGACAAAGAGGTAGCGGCTGGAGCGGGTAAAGTGGCTCTCTTCTTGCTAAATGTCACAGATTTATAAATCCCTGTTTTGTGTGAGTCCTTCTTGTCATGTTTAGTTGAAGGATTCACGAAAAAGACGTAAGCCGTCGTAATCGTGAGTCGTAACTCATAATGAAACGGCGTGTGTATGTTGTTAAGAGGTTAAACAGGGAGGTTTTTATAGTGTTTGTGGTGGTGGTCGTTTTGAAGTTGTGACAGTGACGCCAGAGACGGACTTTTGAAGCAGTAGTTGTGGGAGTCGGAGTACGGATGTGGGCCGAGCAAGGTTGACATTGGATGCAAGTTGTGCAATTCAATAAGTACGTACGGGGTATACTCATGGTTACGTAAAAGCTCTTGCCTTTTTAAGCAACCCTTTGACTGGCTCCATTAGCCACTTGTGTTTAGTTTACTGGCAATTGAGATCTTTTGAAAAAGGTCTTTTGAACTTGTGTTGTTGAGGCGATTCAAGAGGAAGCGGCTGGTCAAATTTATTCGGTATCATTCATTGATAGACGTCTGGCAGCCTAATAGTGGAGGACTCGATCGAGTTTGTTTGAATGAATTGGGCGTTTAACGTTAAAGTGAGTGATAAAATGTTGAGTGGATCTCATCGTCGTCGTCAACTGTGATTGTTCTCTTCCACGGATGGATTTTGAATAGTGGAGTTGGTAAAAGTTGGTGCATCGCCAGAGAATATTAGAGGCTTTTTGAACGACCAGATGTTGATGTGGTGGTGGTGGTATTGACATGCATTCTTGTGATCAAAGAATATGTATGGTTTGGTAAAGAAGCATATTTTGGCTGTATCGGTCGGTATGATACAGTATTGATTTAGGGCCTCGCATAGACCACAATTGGATGTGGGTCAGCAGAGTGGTGTCTGGCGGATGCATTTGTATTTCGTATCTGTGATATTATGTGCC
Organism: Sphaeridia pumilis; assembly: GCA_034698345.1. Classification (NCBI taxonomy): domain Eukaryota; kingdom Metazoa; phylum Arthropoda; class Collembola; order Symphypleona; family Sminthurididae; genus Sphaeridia; species Sphaeridia pumilis. The sequence continues at coordinate 21,477 of JAQGBJ010001299.1, read as the reverse complement.
CGCGATCTTGCGACTTACCGCTAAACAGGAAGTGGACACTAAATCTTTATAATGGCTGTGTTGTTAGTTGTAATGGTAGAGCGAAGTACAAATGGTCCTCCAAGTTGCAATTCGTAGTAACTTGACAGTGCTGAGTTGAGTATGGAGAAACAAGAACGACGACGACAAGTGCATAGGACAAGTTGAAGCGTTGAAACAATACTAAATAGCGTGAGCTGTGTTTAGTGTGTGGTTTGTGGTCGATGGTTTTTCAAGGATTTTTGACACAAGCCGACTTTGTCGTGGAGCTGTTTCGTGTGTTCAACATGGATATTTACGTAGGATGAAGGATATTTTTTGACCTGTGGTTAGTTGGTGATTTGATGTTTGTTTCTTCTGATTGCAGTCAATTCCGTTCGGATCTACGAGGGAGGTAACATTTGGAAGTTGGGAGAACGCTGGACCGGAATCCAACATGGATGACTACGCTGAAATTCCGGATGATGAGGGAGATTATGCGATTCCGATATGTAAGTTGCTGTTGTATGTACTTATTTTAGTGAATGGAAAAAAGCGTAAATACAAATGCTGGATTGGATTTTTAGCGCACGACTATACGGTTGACCGTGCCAGCATTGAGCTGGGTGAGATTATTGGCCAAGGTAAGTTTTATGGGGATTTGAGTTGGTACTGGAAGGATTTGTGGAATTGTTACATGGGCCATTTGGTTTCCAGGTCAATTCGGGGATGTACACCAGGGGTGGTTCCACACGAAGGACGATCTCAAGTTACCCGTGGCTGTGAAGACGTGCAAAGTTGAGGATGACAATGCCACTAGCGACAAATTTTTGGAAGAAGCTTGTGAGTGGTTCGTGATAAAGAATAATGTTGATGGAGAGACTGGGAATGTAACACCAATGTGTTATTATGGTTTTCTCAGATATTATGCAACAATTTGACCATCCGCATATAATCAAGTTGGTAGGGATCTGCAAAGAGAGTCCAATTTGGATCGTTATGGAATTGGCGCAATACGGAGAAATGAGATCCTACCTACAAAGTCACAAACAAATTCTAGATTTAGCTACGCTTATTCTCTATGCTTATCAACTGTCTCGAGCTTTATCGTACTTGGAATCCAAAAACTTTGTACACAGGTATGCAATGAAACGGCCAAGTTGATGCATTATGCCTTTTCTGTTGTTGCTGAAACTTTGATGCTGATTGTCTATTTTTAGAGATATCGCTGCTCGAAATGTGCTAGTCTCGTCTACTGAATGTGTCAAGCTGGGAGATTTTGGATTGAGTCGGTAAGACTGGTTCAACAAGTTTGTTGTTTGTATTTGAAAGCGGGTCTTGCATTGATTCGTTTCGATTCGTTTCTGGTGGACAGGTGGATATCCGATGACCAGTCGTACTACAAAGCTTCCAAGGGGAAACTGCCTATCAAGTGGTTGAGCCCTGAAAGCGTCAATTATCGTCAATTTAACTCTAAGTCTGATGTATGGATGTTTGGTAAGCGGAAAACTAAGAACAATTGACCATGCAGCATTACAAGGAGAGAGCTTTTACTGATTCTGATGTTTTTCTGTAGGTGTTTGTATGTGGGAAATTCTGATGTTTGGTGTAAAACCCTTCGCTGGGATCAAGAACAATGATGTTATCGGCAAAATTGAAAATGGCGAGAGATTAGTGCTGCCACCCAATTGTCCTCCACGTTTGTATTCTCTCATGTCACAGTGCTGGCAGTATGAGCCCTCGAAACGACCCACTTTTGCTCAACTTCGAGAAACGTTATTGTAAGCCGGACAAGGAAGTTACTGAAAACATGGTGAAGATGTTACAATCGAATCAGCCTGTGTATTATATTCTTTTGTTTTCTTCTTTGCAGTGATATCTTGAATGAAGAAAGGCACAGACAGATATACAATCCTAGTCGTGACCGAGAACAGCGAAAAGTTCAAACGATGTCATGGGGTAAGTCCAAAATTATGTTCCAGTGGTGTCTGATGATACAAGTTTGATAACTGGTGATTCTTCAGGTTCTTCGGCTTCTGATGAACAAGCACCACCAAAACCACCCCGAGTAGACAAGACTGCAGTAGCGAGCGATGGTGCTGAAGCCATTACTTCATACCTTGTGGCTGAAAATCCTGAAGTGTTATCGCAGTTAATGAAAGACGGCGACCATAGAAGGCTGAATCCTGCTGCGTACACGATTCCAGCGTCAGCATTCAACACGTTCAAGGTGGATTTTGCTGGAGGTTCACCGAAGCGGAAATTCAAAACCAAACTAGTTGAAGTACCGATGGGGGGCTTGACATACGTTTCTGACCCTTTTCGCTCTGAGAGCATGAGCCGCTCGAACTCTTTAAATAGGAACTACGGTGTTGTTGGGGGCAGGAGGGGTAGAAGCCCTAGTTCTAGTTCTGACTTGTTGAACTGGTCGAGCTTTAGTTCCCCCGGTGGTTCAAAACCAACATCAGTATATGGGACGATAGAGAAGGTTTGCGAAGTGTTCAGCCGATGTTTGAGTGTTGTAGCTGAAAGTCTAACTGCATGAGATGTTTTGCTTGAAATCTTTCCCCCTAATCTTAACTTTCTCAGTCTAATTATTCAGCTCTAGCCCTAAATTCTTCTGACTACCTCATCAGCACAAAAATAGCTGCGTGCACGAAATTAACAGCCACACGTTTGGTTTTGATTTTCTTGGCTGGTGATTCATTTTCACTGCACGATTGTTCTACGCACACTTTGTGTTTATGTGTCTGGAAACATTTCTTTTACTTTACAGAACGTAGAGTTTGGAGCTGACGAAGAACTGGAAGCAAGGTACAGGACAGAACTAGAACAAAAGTTAAGGGATCAGCAGAAGCAATCTGAAGAAGATCAGCGTTGGCTAGCTGAAGAGGAGAGCAATTTGGTAAGTCATATGGTAGTTTTTTCCTTAAGTACTAATGAAGTTTTGACTTGTATGAGGTTCACTAATCTTAGTACTTTTCATTTTAGCGTAAACGTTTGTCGTTAACTACCAGTGCCTCAGACCGGTCAGATAGTGAATGCGGGGATGCTCCAAGTGGTGGTTCTGGGCCTGAACCGAGTGAAAATACTCTCGATAGCAAGCGTATAATTGTCAAGGTACAGCTTCAAACGTTTCAGTCAAGCTAGTAAATACGAATGTGTTGGTTAAGAAATGGATTTCTGCTTGCAGAAAATGGAGCCTACTCCCACGGCTGATTTAGACCGAACCAATGACAAAGTTTATGACTGTACCACAAATGTAGTCCGCTCAATTATGAGCTTGTCCCATGGTGTTCAAGAACCAGGAAGAACCGAATTTTTAGATTTGGTGAGGAAGGTCGGATTGGAGTTGAGAAACCTACTTGGAAGCGTGGATGACCTGGTTAGCGCATTTCCCACAACAGCTAAACGCGAAGTACGTCTAGCAACAAATCAAAGTTGTAAAAAAGCTAAAGTAGAAGCTTAAATTCTGAATTTTTGATTCATTGTAGGTGGAGATGGCTCATCAAGTATTGAGCAAAGATATGAAGGATCTCGTAGCCGCAATGAGGCTAGCTGAAAACTACAGTACAACAACGCTGGCCGGAGAGTATAAAAAGTAATTGTAACCTTCTCTTCTTGCGACTGGAAATTTAAGTGTGAATAATGCTACAATTTGGTTTTATAGAGGAATGTTATCTGCTGCCCATGTATTAGCGATGGATGCAAAGAATCTACTTGATGTGGTCGACTGCATACGGATCAAGCATCCTGGTGTTGAAGATTTCATAAAGAAGCATCCAAGCACTGTACCAACACAGTGAAATACAAAAATGTAACTGCCTACGTTGAGACTGCACTTTAATTTATATTTTTGGGATCATTCAAGTACCTCAAGTTACTGTAGCTTAGATTCGTGGCCTGTGTGCAAAATTAGAGTAAACTACGCGTCAATAGATTACGAGCTGCTCTGTCAACGTGTTTCAAATTTTGGTGTACATACGGAAATGAGTTGTGCTTTCTTTAGTAGTCCAAACGTTTCAAGATAATATCTGTTTTTGGGAATGCCCAATGATATATACCCATCATCACGATCCACGAAAGTTTTAGGTAGGACCTGCAAATGAAACTTCAATACACAACTAGTAAAGTCCGTGCGGAATTGTATAACTTTAGCGTTGGATCCCCATTATACGCTTTGTTTGTTGTGTGATCGAAATAGTAGGATTTTGAAAACTAGTGAAATGAGCCGATAGTTGCTCTCTGAATGAGTGGTGCCTCACCTATCTTTGTATCGTAGTTAATGAAAAACTAGTCAATATTCGGTAAAGTTCAAACATGAAGCAAATGAAAAAAATCTTTTCGAAAATACTTGCTGTTTTTACTTTGCACTAGGATTGCCGACATGTAGTATTTGATCCTGAACTTTCAAAACGAATCTGACTGAAGGACAAACATGATACCGTTTAATTCCACGGATACACCTAGTAGTCAAGTCATACAGTTTATTTCCATTTTAGTGAACATAATGGAATCGAAGGCTTTCTTCGGCAATAAAGCAAACAATGCGCATCCGGGGGTAGCTCGAAACGCATATTTAGCGCCAAATACTTTACAGAACACTACTGCACCATCTAAATAAATTGGGATTTCCGAAACGAACTCTATTAACACTTCTACAGTGACCAGATACTTATACATCTACGTTGGGATCCTTGATATCCTTGAATGGATCATCAGCTTCGATCAGGTTGAACCAATGTCCACATTCGCACCTTTTTGGCTCGCCCTGGTAGAGCCACATGTAGTTGATGTAAAAAGCGTCTTCGTGACAGATGCACCCGATCAATCTTTTCTCGTAGAAAGAAGGAATTAAATTGGGTTCGGTCTTAGAGCCAGGTCCACGCTTGTACACCCTCATCATGAAAGGGTCCTAGAAACACAATTAGCCGTTACAACCTCTATTCTGCAAATTCTGCTTGCTATTGAGCACATTAACTCTGAAACGAGGTACTTACAGGGTTTCCCCGGACCATTGCTTCCAATTCTTTACGTTCCAAACCAGTAGCGTGTTCCAGGGGGTCAGGCACTGCAACAGAAGATTATCGATACTGTAGCATGTATATATATTACGGTTAGTATTACACGCATTTAGAATGCTCAAAAGTCACGAATCAGACGAAGCGAAACACATGTAGCTCTAATTATAGTTTCACTTTTATGGATTTCGAAAACATCCCAAATCTTAATACTAGTAATTCGAACAAAATACTTTTTTGAAATTTTGCAAACTGGAACTTACTTCTATAGGACTTTTGCCTAGCGGCGACCACCATCACGGCTGGTGTTTTGTTGAGGTTGGAGATAACGGCGCGGGCCAAGATTCCTGCCATTTTGACTTGGACAAAATCGAAAAATACGAACTTTCTGTTATTATTTTCAAGAGCTCTGTGAACCCCAATTCACCTGATGTGGTCTCCTCTGAAGATCAGCCTTTTGCTGCAAAACACAAGACCTGTACACCGCGACAGCAGCGCTCCTCCCTAATCCGTTCTAAAGAATGTGATGGGTGTGAAGCGGATGAATGTTGAACTACGTGAATTTGAAGATTTCTGTTCGTGCGGGAAAGTTCAAACGTGTTGGAACTTCATCAGTACAAAACTCTTATGGTTTTACGAGTAGTAAACATCAGATCACGGGCGACATTCCGATTTATTAAACGCGGTTCAAGAAGGTTTCAAGAAAAAGCGGTCCAGGAAAGCTTATTGTATCCAACTCCAACTGATCTTTGAGATTTTTCGTAGAAATAAAAATCATAGTTTTCAATCAAGAAAGGTAAGCTTGCCGGCAAAAATATACAAACTGGAGTCAGTTCTTTGACTGTGACGTAAAAGCTTAAACAGTTATCATTGACTTTTTCTTCTGCAGATCTTGAAATGGCGGGCGAGCGCTACAACATCCACAGTCAGCTGGAACATCTTCAGTCCAAGTACATCGGTACTGGCCACGCAGATACCACCAAGCACGAATGGCTCACCAATCAACACCGTGACACCTACGCGTCCATCCTGGGACATTTTGACATGCTAAACTACATGGCTATTTGTGAAAACGAGTCCAAAGCAAGAGTCAAGTTCAATATTGTTGAGAAAATGTTACAGCCCTGCGGACCTCCACCGGAAAAGCCTGAAGACTAATTATAGAATATTCCAGTTAAGAACTGACCTTACTCGTACTTCATGTCTGTCCTTCTTCAAGAATCTTATACAGACATATTTTGTACTACTTTGATATGTAGCTTACTGTATCCGTTCCTAAGCACTCTGATGTTACTTAACATGGTCGTGTGGACCTCTTGGTCGATAAGATTTGATATCTTAAGTCGTTTGATAATCGGATAACAATTTTATATAAGTGTGTTTAAACCGTTAGTTACGTAATGATTCTCAAAGTTATAATTACAGAATGTTCACTGTGAATCCACCTGTAAGCAGTTTTTCCAAGCGATGTCGCATCTGTAAAGAGTCTAAACTTAAATGATCAGGTGTGTCAGTTTTTATCAGACAGGCAGTGGTAGACAATAACAGAGATCTGTTGGAGAGTGTTACCAGTTTTTGTTTACAAAGTCGTGACATGAAACTGCAAGGTGATGGTATTTCAGTTTTAGTGATTTCAAAAGGATTGCATTTTCGTCTTCTCAAAAGGAAAACCAAGGATTTGGCAATTCTCAAAGGTACCTGGGGCTGCTGGTGAGGAGCAGGTTTTGACATTTGATTATAGCATAATAGCATTCTTGCTCACACCTGTCTTCAAAGTAGGCATCATTCATTCTTTTGATGGGCATTTAAGGTACATTTTTGACTGAAATTGAAGAAGCGTTAAATTCAGCTTCCGTGTTACGTACTATAGTTTTGGCCATGTATGACCCTGTAGAAGCTCAACAGCCACTTGTTAAGCTAGAAATACTTTAGAAAACAAGTTCATCAGGAAATGGGAAGAAGGAAAATAATAACTCTTCGGCGGCAGTAGAGCTTGATAAGTTTTATCGGATCCAACAAAGCGTGTCTACGCTTGTGTGTGTGTCTATGTACAATTACTCGAAACCGGCCAGTAACCAAGGGAGGCAAAGGCTCTGACGCATATGTGACGTCAAGCTTTCCCCTCTGACGTCCATAAGGGAGGGAATCGGCGTTTTCCGCACTGGCTGTATAATACTGCACAACCCATTTGCGAATCCTTGTCTCCGATACTGCCCGCTAGTTCGTCTATACTCCCCGCCGTTCCCCGCTCCCATAGATTCTGTAGTTGCCTTGTGCGAAATCTAGGACTCATTGCGAAATTCGCTCTCGGGCTCTATTTCTCTCCTTGTGTCTTTCCCATAACACCTGTATTTCAGCAAGCGATGGTTTCTATGGGTTCGCCAAAGCGATCCTTACCGACCTCATATCTTTCCTGAGAGCGTCTTATGTTAGCTGGTTGTTCCACTTTAGTCTTGTCTCCATGACATGGAAGACTTGCTAAACCAACTTGGGACGGAGTTTTTGTTTGAACACCATAATGCAAACTCCTAGTTCAAACATTCGACAATTCGATTGTCAACGCCCATTTGACCGTATCATGCGATTTTCTTGTAATTCAAAATCTTTTATTGGATCTTAGCGAGGCTGGAATTTTCCATCTCCGATGCTGAATCGAGACATAGATTCCAGTCAATAATCGTTTCAGGAAACGTGGTAGGTAGTCCTTCAGAAGGATTTCGAAGAGCAACTGTAGCATACATAGCATGTATCGGTATTTACAACCTCTTGCCATTCCCTCCATCCAGCAGCTATTTACTTCCATTAGAGCTTCATTCAATATGCTCTCCAAATTACATGTTTCCAGTCAATAAGTTGGGGAACTTTCACGAGGCCTCAATAGCCTGAAGCTAGTTGACTTTTTAAGACCTCTTGTCTGCTGGAATAGTGAGAAAATGTCCAGTGTCCACAACAACTGTCTGGAGTATCGTTCCCGGAGAAATCTGAGACTTGATATCGGACGGAAGCGAGCAAGCCGGGCATTGGAACTTGTGACAATTTTTTATATATCTAATAGAATTTCGATGAAAGTGTATATAGTAGTGCCAAAGTCCCTGCCAGTATTTTGCTATAATTATAGAGAAAATGGCTATGCATTCTTCCGAGTTTGTCTCGGTGGGACATTGGATTATAGAGTCGGCTGAAGAGTGGCGGGAGCCGAATTGGGCTAGACTTGGAAGTTTCTTGGAAGCGGCGCTAACGTAATGCTGATTGGTTGTAGGTCGTTGGATAGCATTGGGTTTGCTACCGGACGTATGTAAGGCGCTTGGGGTGATTGGTGTGTGTGTGTGTTTTGTAGGAGCAGCGCCATGTCTGGGACATTATGCACTTTTCCATCCTCTGCTTGCTATAGACTTTGGCGATAGCCGGGCCAGAAGAACTCGGAGAGTAAAAGTATCGGCGGTAGTGGGAAGAGAAAGATTCGGGTTTCGGATCGGGCTTGGTTTCGTTGCTCCCTGGCTGCCGTTAGTAGGAGAAAGGAGCGATCTGACTACGCACGCGAATTCGGGAAACCACGAGTAGTCGGCGCATCTGAAATTTTGCACACGCACATATACTCACACACTTGTACACACTCAAGTCGCCCGGACTCGTACACACTTTTTACTTACGCACAACTCTAATTTTTTACGCATACAACATAAAGTAGGGTCGTGGCGAAAAGTCGGATATTGTCGTCTAGTCTCCCGTCCGACATGTGTATCGCTCCGATGCGCTTCGAAATCAAAACAACTTTTTGCCACCAGTTTCTGTGTGACTCTGTAAATTTTCCAACAACAATACTTGTTTAACGCAACTCCTCTTCTTGAACTACAAATCGCAAGACTCTTCTTAAACGGACGACTTCAAGTGGCATTTGAAGTGGTGGATTTCGAAGTTCGAAGTTTCGCGAAAATTGCAGAATGTGCAAAATCGTCTCGTGACCTTCGGAATATTTAATATTTGGGGGTAGCCGGTGGTGAAAGTTGTTAGCGGCGCTGTATTGTTGAATGTGGGGCTTAAGTTGGTGCAGTGGTGAAAGTTGAAGAATTAGAGCAAAGTGTGGACTCATTAAAAGAGTGTTTTAAATCGTTTTGCCGCTCAAAGCTAATGTGACCTTGTATGTTAATATTTGGATCCTCCTTGAAATGTAAGTTTATTTCTTGAAGAATAAAAACTAGAATAGAAACTGGCAAGGATATAAGAAGTGAAGGAGTTCTTCAAATTCTTCTCAATCCCATTAGAAGTTGAAGCTTGTTTCATGAATGTTTTTAATGGTAAAAAGTTTCTTGGACTGAATCGAATTAGAAGTCGTAGAAACCGCAGCAATCTCTATAAAATTTGTACCAGTGAGGCATTCATATTTCATCTTGACAATAGAATATACATTGCTCAGAGCAAAAATGTTTACTCACTCACAGCCATTAAAGACATTGCTCCTTTTCCTTTCTTAAGAAAGCTGCAGACCTCTAGTTTGAATCAGAAGAGAACACAAAGCTCTGGCGATATTTTTTACTAGATAATCTACATAATTTCTATCTGCGACAAGATTTAAGGATTGAATTCAATCTAGTCACTTTTGATGTAAACTTGAGGTATCACTGGCACTTTGCAAAAAGTATGAGAAACTAAAAATTCGCAAACGAGTTTTTGAGGAAGATTACTGTGACTAGGAAGGTAGGTCATGAAAACTATACAGGAAACAAAACAGCGAATAATTGGCTTATGTAATAGTTGAGATCTTGATCGGCATAGTGGAATAGGAGCGCAGCTAATTTAGTTGTGGATCATCTTTACTATATAGCAGTCGTAATAAACGTTCACGCGGTTCGATGAGGGGCACTAAAGTAAAAGAATACGAAGGCGGCAGTAGTGATTAAGGCAGAAAAATGTAAAATCCACCTGTAATGCCTCTGTATGGTTATAAACCCAAGATCCCCAGGATTCCAGGATTAGGATTCAATGGATTGATTCCACTGACTTGATATGTACATAGAGTCGAGATATAAAAAGTTTTAAGGAAATATTTTTTCAATTGCAGAAACGTGAACGACTGCTAGTTCATTCCAACTTCAGAAGCAAAGCGTACTTGGATTTGTCTTTGGATACGCTGCAGTTTGTGTTTCGTGTGAAAAGTGTCATTGGGGAATGTTGTTGTTGTTATAGCATGGAAAGCACGTGGGAATGAAGTGCTAATGAACCAATTAGTGTCTTTGTCAAAGTTGGAGGCTTTGAGCAATCTGAAGATTTTTGCGAAAAAGTCGCAAATTTGGTGGGAGTTGATTTAATCGAGCCTTGTGACCCGCGTGGTGCGGAAAAATTTTGCCAGTGGGCCTATCATGGACATGATGTGAATTGGCAAAAACATGGACGGAATTTAACAAGAACCACAAGAACTTTGTTGAATTATCCTTGTACTTGTTGGGGAGCCAGCCAACGCTGTCAAAATGGGCAGTCTCTGTTCGAAGCGGAAAGCATCGGATGCTGGGTCCGTGAGGTCCGACGTGTAAGTTTTTGCTCATAATTTTTAATTTGATTGAGATACACGATACAGACAATTGACAGTTAAGAAACTGTTGAACTTGCAGCTCGTCAGCGAGGCCCAACCAACTTGACACTGCAAACGCCTACGATATATCCAGCCACCCGATTCGAAACGGAGCGAATTCGGGAGTTTTAGCTGGTGGTGAAGCCGGAATCAGCGGGAATGTCGGCGGAATTGTTACAAGTCATGGTGAGCCGTCAGGACGTACGTGTGTAGTAATCTCGTTTTGTCTCGTCATTTCCTCAAGTGTTTACATGCATGCGGTCAATGTTGACAAAGTTGCTGTTGTTGATGATGGTTTTGTAAACGAATTATCTTTTTAATCACACTTTAGACGCCAGCGGAGCTTGTGGAGGCGGCGGTGTGGTCGGAGGTTTGGCCAAGGACGATGGAAAAGACATGTACCCGCTGCCGGAAGAAATAAAGAAGCAGACGGAAAACGTCCGAAATCTGCTCCTTGGCAGAGTAACCAAAGTGAAGCCAGTACAAAAGTTTCGAAAAATCACCTTGTACATTTGCGCAGCGTCGGGGGATGGTAAGACAGCTTGGAATTGTTTTGAAGGGCGGCTGACAGCACAGGTCATCCATAATTTGGGAAGCGGGTCCAGGTGTGAACCTGGAATCTTGCTTCCTGACCTGTCTATCGATCCGTCTCGTCTCTGTCAGCCTGGAGAGATTAGGGAGTTTAAACGAGAAAATTTTGTACGCAGACTGTCATTTGGAGAAAGCAAAGTTTCATACGGATGTTTATCCTGCGCTACGAGAGCATTGCTCACTGCAAGGCTATGAGCTTCATATAACGGATCTGCATTGGCAGACTGAACTGGAAGATCAGCAAGACCACCACTTTCCAGAGCTCTGTCTCGAGGAATTGAAACGTAAGAAGAGAAAAAAGTTTGCTCCATCTTTTGCCCAAAATCAATATTTTCTTAATGCAATCCAACGAGATTAAGCTTGATTGCTTCATTTGCTTGTATACGGTATTATATACACGGGAATGATATGTGACTTGGATGGAAGTTCTCGTTACCCTCGTTCGCTGATGGAAAGTCTAACGAAGGGAAATGATGTTTTTGTACATAGGCCAATTGGAAGTATCCTACGTGATTCCCGTCTTGTTTCTGAGCAACCGACTGGGGCCTACGCTCTTGCCCAAGACGATTGAACAGCAAGATTTTGAAACCGCTAAGAAGAATGTGTTGGATCCGAATAGCATCAACTTACTCGAAAGTTGGTATTCCCTAGACACACAATCTCAGCCGCCATGCTATCAACTCAGGCCTATCGCTTCGAATATCCCCGATTTTACGGTAATATTTCCTGATGATAGGATTCTGGTTTCTTGACGAGTTAACAAAATATATACATATATATATACACAGACACGGAAGTAATATTACTGATGGTCATGATCATGCTTGTGTTTATTTGTAGTCGGAAAAGGAAGCTGATAGAGCCAAAGCTATTGAGGAATGGAAGCATGTTGTGGAGCAAATATTAGATATCATGCTAAAAGTATTTTCAGCCGAGCTTCGTGATACTTATCTTACTTCGGTAATAGAACAGGTACGTTCTAGTTCCATGGAGGCTGACTAATTACGTGGCATCAAGTTGATGAGGGGGAGTAACAGGTCTTGTTGACCTGAAGAAGATCATGTTGATTACTTTGTTCAATTTCAGGAAATACATAATTGTATATTCATGAGTCGTGAGGTGGCCAAACGATGCATATGGGCTCAGCGGGTCTTTACTCATATTCAAGTGTCGAGTAGCAACAACAGCTCAGCTCTGGAACAGGAAAGAAGTCGGAGGTTAGAAAGTCTCCAGAACGAGCTTAGGGTAAGTATCAAATTTTTGACCTGGGTTGAAAAACGTTCACGTTTCAAGTCTCATTTCCCTGTATGTCGATGCAGAACCAATTGACAGGGGAACACATTTTGCGCTTGCTGGTCAAGTGGCAAGATGGGGGTTTGTCCAAGAAAGTTGCTGAACATGCACAGTATCTCGAAGAATTCTCCAAACAGCTCAACATCCAGCTGAAGTCGGTTATAGGAGAAATTGTTGAAGAGGATTGCTCCAAGGTAAATTGCATGAAAGCTTTTGGGTGCCTACTCAAAATTTAATGACTAACCAAGTGTACAACTTGCAGTATGTTTGGAAGTCCTGCTATGGCATCGAAGGCGCATTGTGCTCGGAAGTCATGCAACAGTCGGTCTTTTGTCAGCAGGCTGCCAAATGCTCTGCTTCTACAGAAAACGTGTTAATTCAAGTTCGAAGGTGAGTTTTGGCAGAGTCAAATAGCTGATTTCAGCCAGTTCACGAATTGGAACAACTGTAACATCTCATGTTTTCAATTCCAGCTACGTCGGTAACGCGGACTCGAATTACCCGCTGGTCATTCACGGTCCCCGAGGATCGGGAAAAACTAGTTTTTTGGCCAAGGCTATTCAGCAATGTGTATTTTGGTTCCCTACTTCCTTCCTAGTGTACAGATTTACTGGAATCACTCCTGAAAGTCGATCTCTTTTACATATGTTGCGTACCATCACGTGTCAAGTGTCGCAGCTACTCAATGGCCGCAGTCCATGGATACCCCACGTAAGTGACCCAAGAGCTGTGAAATATTCTTTTGGTACGTTTTAGTTTCATGCAAAAGTTTTGGGTTTTTAGACAATCGAGTGCTACCAGAAAGAGCTGTACCGCTTAGTTTCCTCAGCCTCAACGCCGCCAATAATTATAGTTGTAATTGATGGATTAGATGAGGTAAAATGACTAAAATGCCCATGGACACCTGTAAGCCGGGAAATGATGTTAACGTGGTGTTTATATATGCAGTTAAGTTTCCTTGACTCGTCGACCTTTGATTGGTTATCCGAGAAGCTTCCAGCCCAACTCCGGTTAATTCTGTCGTGCGCGGATGGGACATCCGTCCTTGAGACGTTACAAGCTAAAATTCGGCATGACAGCGCTTTTCAAGCTGTACGTTTGATTCAATTTGCAGTAGGACAATTTTGGTAAATATTTGGGACTAGTGATACTAATAATCTCAATCTCATTTCGCAGTTACCGGAACCGAACCAGTCGTCAGCAGTTGAAATCCTTATGACCTTAAACCTTCAGTACAATCATAGTGTAGACCAGGATGTGAATCAAGCTTTGAAGGCTTCTCTCGGTAACTGTCGTCTACCTCTGTATATTAAGGTACGCCAAATCCGTATTCATGAAATATATAGATTCCACAAAAATTTGTTGAGGAAAAGAATTATATGATTTCTTAGATTTTGACATGGCTAGCTTCGCTAGACAAGAAATTTGCAAAGGACTTAAACGGAGTTAAGGATCTCCAGTCAGCAATGAATCATGTCCTTGACTGCGTTGAAAAGTTGTTGGGCCAAACCAAAGTTCAAAAAGCATTGGAGCTCATGTGCGTGTCTCGATACGGCCTAAGTGATTCCGAGATGTTGGATTTGCTTGCAAGCCTACCTGTGTTCAATTCGTCTTCAACTCCATGTAAGCAAAGCGTTGATATTATAGCTGGTTTTGAAAATGTTTTTTTCAAAGGGGCGAACCGTAATTTGTCAATTACAGTTGATTGGGCTCCAGCTAGCGTGTTCATGGCTCAGTTGTACAGAGTTCTAGGACCATTCTTCGAATGGGGTGTTGCTGGAGATGCTGTGATAGTTCGCTGGAGGGATTCGCTGTTATTTGATCTCGCCAAAAGTAGATATGCTGCCTCAGGTGGTGGGCCCGGTAGGAAGACGTTAATGGACTACTTCAGCGTAAGTTTTAAGTTTGACTTTAAATTCGTTTGGAAATGAAGCTTCTAAATTTTCACTCTTGGTGCAGGGGTCGTTGCAGGGTCAAAAGAAGGGTCGGTCACTTTTAGGGGTAGTGAACAACGAATCTAGTCGGTAATTACAACAACATACTTTTGAATTTTCTATTTTATGATTATGGAGCAGATAGAATTGTAAACTTATGTACTTTGGTTCCGCAGACACAACAAACGGAGATTAGAAGAGATTCCAGTTCAGAGGTACTACCTGGAAAGATCGATCCGCGATTCTTTAATACTCAACGTGGAATGGCTTGTACAAAAAATCCGTCATTCATCAGTATACAGCGTAAGAATAGTAGAAGAGCCAAGTTCAACAGAATAGAAATGGCAATATTCATAAAACAATACACTTTTGACACAGATGCTTGAAGACATTTTGCTGGAAGCCTCCGGAAAGCTGGACGAAGATCCTGACATATCTCTTCTAGCCAGAACTTTAGAGCTCTCAGCGAGTGCTTTGAGCTATGATGGTCGCCAGTTCTATGGTCAAATATACGGACGGTTACTTCATTGCTTCTCCAGCGACGCTACAACCTTGAACCCAAAGTGGACGGCGGAGCAGTGCCCATTTATGAACAAGTTGTTTGAACTGTCGCAGAAATCTCCGGTGGCTTCCTTCCTTCCCCTGACTCGATTCCTGAAGGGGCCTCAAGTGTGTGCTGCAGAAACAGACTTTACGCAGTTGAGCAAAGGAGACGCCTACTTTTCGGAAATCACGCGCATGAAAGCCGGAAACCAGTATGTTGTGAGTCTCGCCACTGCCAAAGAAGAAGTGATTGTGTGGGATGTGTATGCTGAAAAGCCTGTGAGAACTTTAAAAGGGGTTCAAAATCCAAATAGTTTAAGGATTATTGACGAAAATCGCTGTGTCATACTATGCGGTCGTGAACTTCAAATTTACAACTTGGACGACGGGTCTTTTATGACAAAGCTGAAGGGTGTGATGAATCAAAAGATGCCATATTTTGGACTTCACGATTCAAACCACATTGTAGCACTCTCGAGAAATCGGATGTATGTCAACTTGATGAACATGGATAGCGGGGATTGTGTGACAACGTTCAAAGTCGGAGAAGATCGGTTTCTTAACTCGCTAATTGTGTCGGACAATGGAAAGATTTTGGTCTGCGGCGATGAAACCCAGAAGCCGTTCCCGTTGCTGGTCTGGGATCTGACTTCTCGAAAGCTGCTGTATGACCTTCGGATACCACACCATGAGTTCATGACTAGTCTGTCGGCCATTACAAAAGAAGGTCATTTTGTGTGCTGCGTTTGTCGGGTGAGTTGGCTGAAATTCATGGGAGATTTGGATTCAAAAGTTGCAACTATAATTTCAACTGTCATTTACGTCATTCAGGAGGTTGACGATCCAGGTCCCAACTTTATCGTTGTCTACGATTTGCAAAGTGGAACTTTGTTCAAAAAATGGAAGCCTGGCGTCAGTACCCAAGCTATTGCCATTTCAGCGCAAGGCGGGTGTGTGATAAATGCCTTGGAAGATAACCGAATTCTTGTTTGGGATCTTGTCACCGGTACGATACAATTACGGGTGGGCGTAAAGAGCATTTGATTTGAGACAAAATTAATGTCGGGTTATTTTTCCAGGGGCTTGCCAATATTCACTCTCAAAACACACTGCTCCAGTCGACATTCTTCGGTTGGACCAGAAAGGCTCAAGATGCTTGTCATGCGATTCTACTGGTAGGGATCGAATGGTTTGTCTATGGGACTTGACCAATGGTGAGACAGCTTTTGCAGCTACCTTTTACGGTAGATTTAATTTTTTAATAATGCATTTTGCTTCTTCCAGGCACATTGCTGGCCTCATTCACTCCTGACCTACCCTTCACTGCATGTGAGGTTTCAAACGACGGAGACGGAGTTGTACTAGGTCAGCTTATTTTTTATACTTTCTAGAATGATTGTATAACTTTTTGACCTTTCAATAATTTTTATCAGGTCTTCGGGGATCAACTAACATCGTGACGCTCTTGTACCGCGACAACGTTTCACTTCATAGCAACAGGGTTAATGAACAATTTGGAACCGAAGTTAACCAAGGCAAAATTACCGACCTCAAAAGTCTAGCTCCGTAAATAAGTGTGAATGAGGGTTTTGTTTTTTCTGTGTCTGAAGTTTCTTTAAACTCGAACCGAATGTTAAAGCTAAAAATATCCTCCCTGTTAGGCCTAGCTACTTAAAAGGTGCGACCTGATGACGCTCGATATGAAGGCTTCCTTTCTTTATGAATCTATAGTAACAGAATGTACAAGAAACCATTCTCCAGCAGTATTAGGTCCTGAATGGACCGCGATATTCAATTTGTGAACGAGCTATAAATTGTTTCTCCTTGCACAACTAAAAACCCTGAAGAACTAGTTAGTCCTCCTGACAGCACAATTTTCCAACTTGAATGTTATGGTACATACATATGTATATGGAATTGAGGGTCATCGAGCGTTAAACTTTTGCTGCAAAGTAGGGAATATATTTGAAATGATATGAACTGCATCAAGCACAACAACAATGAAAAATACTGGTAAGAAAAATAGCGAACGGATCTGGCGGGACTGGATTCCAGTAGCAGAGGCGTTCAAACTCGAAATGTAGATATTTTAACTGAAAGCCATTGCATGGTATAATATGGATATGTGTAGCCCAATTAATTATAATCTTATTATAAGCGCACTATGATAGGAGGCAGTGGGCTACTAGCGTTCATTACTTTGCAATTTATATTAATGCGTAATCATGCATTCTGGAAATGGTATGATGCATTCTTCTAGTCTTCTTGTGTGTAATTATATCCTGTTCATTGTGCAAGTCGTAAGTGTAAGTCGAGATTCTATTGTATTGTTTACAATGATGAATGAGGAATCTGTTTGCAAAAGCTCCCGGCGCTACCATTTACTTGATGAGTATTGAAGATGCTACAAGTTTAGTAACTACTTTTAGTTGCTGCATCAGCGGCTATAAGTATAAATTCATTCGTGTAACTTATAAACGCTGTAGGATGACGGAAACATACATGCGTTCGAGAAACCCCCGTCCTAGAGTTCACTGGAATAATATAGCAAGAATCAAATGTATAGTTTTACTTACATCAAGATCTTGGTGACATCTGTATATATTCTACTGGCCCAAAGACATGTTATGATTGATGCTGTTGATTGTTATGTTTATTGTTATGGACAGTTCCAGGAGCCGCATTTGATAAAAATGTGAAGAATCATTACGCTTGTGTACGACTATGTTGTACGCTACTAAGAGTTTGCAGAATCTTACGCTT
Source organism: Sphaeridia pumilis (assembly GCA_034698345.1). NCBI lineage: Eukaryota > Metazoa > Arthropoda > Collembola > Symphypleona > Sminthurididae > Sphaeridia > Sphaeridia pumilis. The sequence continues at coordinate 3,769 of JAQGBJ010001299.1, read as the reverse complement.
ATACATCTCGTTGAGTTAAGTAAATGCATTGCTGTCATTTAACTATGAGTACGAACCACGGTAGCAGAGGTTAATGTCGCTCAGCCTGCCAGTTGATCGCAAATCAGTGGGATGAAGAATCAATAAATCAAGTTTCTGTCAATTACAATGCACAATAACCTGCGAAATGGAATAAATAAATATTTTACAAGCACCAGATTAACTCGCTTTCCAGTTGGTCACGATAAGGAGTGATTAATATGTACCGCGAGTGGATCTGAAATCCGCGAGTGGATTCGGAGTGTTTAATATCCCAAAATTTCCACACTGAATCCCAAATAACAAATACAAAAATGCTACAGTTTGGATATTTCGAAACAAATTATTTACTGAACGCTCCCCACTGCCCTAGGCAAGTTTGTACCTGGTTGCTCGGCATTTTAGATTCAGACAAAGGTATTACAGTTAGTACATTGACGGCGATCTCTTCTACTAACATAAGTACCCCGAATAGTGTATACAAGAAAAATAGGAAGAGAATTATTTTACTATCGCAATAGCTTTCAGCTTTCCTGCATGCTTTCGCCTGAGGTGGACCCTTCTTAATCCGAAATGCAGCATTTTTCAGGCATTTGATCGGCAATTCCTTGTGTCTAAGACAAAGCAATGCAATTTGTTTGATTAAGTACGCACCAGTAGAAAATGAATTTTCTTGCAGCTTTGGTGGAACATGTAGGTTAGAAAACTCATGGAACTTTTGCTGGTAGCGCCATTTGAAGATTTTCGCAAGCTCATCTGACGGACGGACTGAAATTTTAACTTTGTCCGGAGTAATGTCATCGTTCAGTTCTTTTTTGATTTTGCGTTCGATGACTGTAACAGCCGATGATGAGACGGAAAGCAGTCCTGTCGAGCTTTCATCAGCTACTTCTGTGGCCTCATCCATTGGTTTATTCTGAAGCTTCATAGCCGATTTACACCTTTCAAATTTGGTGCAGCTTTGTTGAACCGTTCTGCAGCCATCTCCGTGTTGACTTTGGCACGATGATAGACCCCAAGAACATTCATCCGCCATCTTCAAGGACTCTAGAAGTTGGTGGCCGGAAGTAATCGTGGCATCGGGACATTCTACTCGTAACAAGTTTGGACAGGTGGCACAGCGCTGCACGATTTGCTGCTGATCGTTCTCCAGTTCAAGACAAGTTAGCGACTTGGACGATCCCGGATCACTGAATGCAGCTGGTTCTTGTCTTGAAACGTTTTCAGTCTTGACATTTGTACAAAATTCTATTGTTGGGATTCCTGTTGTAGCCAAAGACCGAGTTAAACGAACAGCGTTGCCAATAAGGTGGAAGTCGCCCGGAAGACATGTTAAACTAGATGTATGAAGCGTGTCAATGCCGTCTTGTCGTTTCGGACCATGGAAATATGACGGGAAGCCAAAGAATATTGAAGAGTTCAACCCGCTATATGTTCCTTCTCGTCTAATGATGAAGTCAATGCTGGATTTCAAGTACGTTTCGGAAGTCGACAAGCGCTTCGGAGCTGGCATCACCACCACTTTGTTTTCTGGTTCCTGGACTTTGCTTTCTTTGCTCAGCTTCTGAATCTTTGATATGAAAGAGGAAACGCGAGCAAGGAACGCAGTTTTGCTAATGATTGACTTTGGCCTTTGCAAAAATTGCGAGAAATTCGATTCTTGATTTTCTTCATGGCTTGTTATAGCAGCAGTATCTTGGGCAGCAGCGGGTTCACAACGAGCTCTGATAAGACTGGCGGGACTTGGCAGGCCCAGGAACGAATCTTCCCACCATTCTCGATCTTTTTGGGCATTTGAGTCTTGAGGTTCGCTCGAGAGAATGTATCGAAGGCAGGAAATGTAGTCGGGAATTTCTCCTTCTTGCTAAAAACAATAGATGATCTGTATTCATGAATTTTAGATTTTGAGCTTTTTGTTGGAGCAAGCCAAACGTACTTGCTGTCGACGTAAGATGGCGTAGAATGTCATGCCGATGCCGGCCAAGGCAACCGGCGTAGCTACATTTCTCATCCACATAGTGGTAAACTATCATTCCTGAATTTCCGAATTTTGTTTAAAACCTATCGGTTCAAAACAGCCAATTTGACCATTCTTGAGACAATTTTGAAGTAGATGCAAGAAATACGCACTAAACGTGATCAATACTCTAACTAACCAAGAGTACTTTGGTTCTTTAATTTGAATCTGTTGACATTTCCGTCCCTGTCTGATTCCATGGTAACACCAACAACGATTCAGTTTTTACTTGCATTCGGCGAAAGAAGGTTTTGCGTGCACAGAACTTGATGGAAGCCTCGACGGTCCTTGCTCTATGCATCACATCCCGTCTAAAGTACGTAAAAGGAGTTTCAAGCGGATCTCTCAGCAGACAGTGAATTTCCGATTCCGATTATATGATCCACTTTCCCCACACTTGCAGTTCCACCTTGCCGCCCAGATGTACAGTGGCATGTTGGAAGTTGGAAGGATGATATGGTTTTAAGAAGAGTATAAATCCCGATTCCACTTGTACATGTAAATGTCAGTAGCGTTTCTTCTTGGGAATGGGACGATGCAGAATACGAAAGGAACGGCGGATGCGGTAGCAGACATTCCTAAATTGTAAAGCTGTATTTGTTTGTGGTGAGGTTGAGACACGAAATTTTCGCGATTTCCTTCAACTCAAGTTGAAAGTAGTATAAATCAGAGGTAAACCCACCAGAAGCTAGAATTATTGGCCTCAGCCAAAACTTTTGATAGCACAGCACGTTTAATTTAGTATGCATCGGAAATAGCTCTTACATGTTTGATACTATTATAGTAAATACGTATTCGAAGGTTACGACGTACATTTAGGTAATACGCTGTTTCTAATACTTGAAGAGAGACAAGCTCTTGGCAAACACAGTTATACTGACATGGATGCAAAGAACCGTTTTTACAGTCGGAGAAAGTTATGGTTTATGGTATTTACGAAAATAATGCTTCTTCAGACTCTCTTAAAACGCTTACAGAATGTGTACATTGTACATACATGTACTATTAATCTATTAATATGTTAGTAGTTCTACTATAGAACATTCAAAAATGTAATTTTACCAATTTGTACGTTACATATATTGTTCGCAGGTTGACCGCTAGCTTTAGTTCATTGGAGAAACAGTAAAACAGTTGAAAAGTAAATTGCAAGAAAGTTTTTACGGTTCACATTTCAAATCTTGTATTGTTTATACGGCTGTAGCCTTGATAACAAACATTAGGGAAACGTGACTACTTTTGACAGATGTGGCCGATATGTTTCGTCTGACCTGTGAACAGCTCTACTAGTCTCATAGGGAAAAGTTATCCGTGTACAGAAGCTTTTGATGCTGTTTGTGTATTTACTTTTCGTTTGTTCCTAGCCTTAATGTCGTCTTAAGCCATTTTGATAGGCTGCAGATGAATCATACGATACAGTTATACAACGCCGAAACCGGCAAGAAAGTTGCTGAAAGGGTCGTTGGCGCTTACAAGTTAATGCGATTTGGCATTTGATTAACAGCCCTGCCGAAGATACAGTTGAGACTTGTTTAAAGTAAATGCGACGTTTGCGTTACACGTTAGTAGGCGACAATGGCTCTTTTAAAACCTGTAGTTTCTTGAAGCGCGGGAGTACGAAGTGGCAGGGCGTGCCCAGGCAGCAATCACAAATGTTTCAATCTCGCACTCATTTTCACCTCGTAAAATTTTAAAGTATCCAGCTTCTCCCCAGTTCTTTCCCCAAGTGTTGGC
>JAQGBJ010001298.1:0-24430 GCA_034698345.1 Sphaeridia pumilis | reverse complement strand
TGAAAAGTTGGATGGAAAAGATGCCAGGGACATATGTAGCTAAGTATGTAGTGTAAACGAGATTCTTTGTATAGTTGGCAACGGTTATCATGGGCTGCAGCAGTGGGTTGTTTTGTAAGGTTGGCAAGTGGGAATTTTATCTTCTGTGGATGTTGTTATGGAAGAGCTTATACATAGGAGGATTTATCTCGAGAGGGCTGTCTGAGTCACTACTACGACCGCCGAGTTATTCTTGAGAAATGACGATGATCAGAATGTAGTAAGAAAAAGGTTTAGAAAAGAAATGGATGATGGAGCTATGTATAAAACTATGTTGGTTGTTTTTGTTTGTGGATGAGAATTTAGCAAGAGTCTTCTTGTTGTTTGTTATTGAAGACGGAGTTGTGTGTGTATGCGTTAGGGGATGGATGTTGTTTGTTTGTATCAAGTTTTGGCAAAAGTTGGGGAGCGTGGTAAAAAGAAAAGGAGGGAGATTGCGACATGCGGGGAAGATTGAGCAATTTAGGTTTTGAATGTAAAATTAGCTAGTTGCGAATTTGAGAGGATTTTGTGAAATGTCGGGTAGATGAAAATATGCAGTTGAATGCAGCGGAGGCGAAATCATGGAGCAAGTGAAGCGGAACCGAGAGGCTTTGAAAGGAAAGGATTGACTTTGCCTTTACGGCATGTAATTTGGTTCATGGGAGAAGGAAGGACTGAAGAAGGGAAATTGTGAATTGGAATGCGGTGGTATAGTATTTTTGGTTGGTGAAGAAGAGGACACGGCATGTTTTCTGCAAAAGGGAAAAGTCGTCAGTCAGCTGATGAGGGAAATGAATGGCGTGTAATTTTTTTCTTGTTATTTTGTGTATATGTATTTACCAACGAAACTGGTACAAAAGTTCCATGTTACGTGATAAGTTGAAGGAGGGGGGAAAAGGTTACGTTTATAGGAAATGAACAAGATTTTGGTATTTGCTTGGTTCAATTGCATTTGTAGATCAATCAATGCAGTAATGTCATCATGCGTAGCAGAATTTAAAATGTAAACAGACGTTGGTGGAAGTTTGTAGTAGTGACCTGGAAAGGGATGAAATGGCAATGTCGAAGAGTGCCGTGGATAATGGGATAGTAGAAGAAAATGTGAATCAGCTGATTAACGGTTTTGTGTATGGAGTTGAGGGCTATAAAAAGTTGGATTGTCAGCAGGTGACATGACATTAAGCGGGAGACAAGAGTGGTTCGGTAGGAGCTCAGACAGGTGGTCCTGTTGGCCTTTTTGAAATAATGGTCATAATGTTTAGTGTGTAACTTGTTAGGGTTTGTGAATGGATGCGTGCAGTGCAATTGTAGAAGAAAAGCGGGAGAGGAGCCAAGGGAAATGAATGTTGTAGTAATGGTTGGAACAATAGAGAAGAGACAGGAAATGAAATGTGTTCAATGTCAAGGGAAAGAGAAAGAAAATTGTGTGTACTGTAATTACGTTGAATGTGCATGTAGAAAAGTTCAAATAATGTAATAATATGTATAGACAAAAGAATGGGACTTGTGACATAGCGTTAAGAATATTTGTGTTACGCAGGTGGATAGTGTAACGTGTTTTTGTATTTCGATTAGCGCGTATATATATTTTGTGCCATTTCTGCATGTGTTGAGTTGACGACCTACCTGGATGCATTGTAGACTGAGTGCATTTTGTGAATTGATTACAAGGTTGGGTAGTAGGTGAGGCTTGTTTGGTTGGAGGGATGATGGATTTGATAAGAAGGTTGCTGTAATAACGGTAGTAGTAGGATTTTATCCATGTATATTTGTCTGGTAGTTTTATATGAATTGTATGGAGAAGAGAGTAGCAGGTAAAAGGTCTGTTAGGTGATATTGTCAAGTATATATGCATTAGAGGATAGATTTGAATAGGAGCAAATTGACTACTGGCTATTAGAGAGAGAGAGCTTTTGTGGGAAGAAGGTTCGTGCTGCGTTTAGCATTGCATCAGGCCATTAATGTGTTGAAGTTTTGACGTGACGAGATTGTGTGAATTTTGTATTAATTTAAAGTTAAAGAGAGTGAATTGTGAAAATGCGAGAGACTAAAAAAGAGCTGGAGAAGGAAAGTCTGGGTGCTTTGCTGAGAGAGTATGCGAAAAAATCGCTAGTTTTCAAGGTAGGTTTGTTGGGGTTTATAGAATTTGCGTTACAGATGCATGTGTGTGTACATGAAGAAAGGTCGTGAGAGAAAGGAAACGAGTTGGTGATTTATGTGGTGTCTTTGTGTAAGGAGGGAATGTTGGGTATATAGTTTGTGGTTTGTTGTCATCAAGGGGAAAAGTCGTTAACTGACCTTTGAAGAATTGATTTATGGAGCTGTGAAAACTGGACAAGCCACTGTATACATAATATGTACAAACATATTGTTGAACAAGACATGTGTTAATTGTGATTTTGTTTTGGTTTTACAGGATGTGACTGGTTGTAATAGTAACGATAGTGGGCCAAACGCGGGTGGTATGCGACCATCGCCTTCGCCGACGGGGTCCGGTTCGGGGTCGCGGTCCATGTCGCCGGCAGTGGGTAAGTTTCGCAATGATACAAATAAATAAATATACAGTACATGGGACAATATTATGATAATAATGGGGTTGTAGTTGTATGGCTTTAGAGACAGGGAAGAAAGTGTAGGGGCAATATATCATCAAGGACGAAAAAAGGTTTTGGTTACAATCAATTAAATAATGGACGAGTCCAAAAGGTCTTTTGATGGCATAAGGAAGAGGAGGAGGAGGATCGAGTGTTTTGGTTTGGTAGAAAGAATGTAATCAGCTGATGTGTTTTGGTAAAGTAAATGTCTAAATGCGTGTGTATGTAAGTAATAATAATAACATGTGTTTTTGGGGAAAGAAGGAAGATAGAGTGAGGATTATAGTGTGGATTGATATTTTTGGACATTTGTATGTAAGACGTGACGACGACGGGTAGTTTTTATGGGTATGGCAAGTAACATTTTTAGATGGGAAATACATGGGGATTGGAGGAAGGAAAGTGAATATTGGAGACAAGAAGTGTGAACTCCACTGTATAGGCAGCATCCGTGTTTGGGTAATCAGCAAGAGAAGGAAATAGAAACAAGTATGGAAAGAACAAGGTGAAGGTCGATAATGTAATTGATGGGGAGAAGATATTATGTGTTTATCGAAGTGGAGAGAGAGAGAGAGATGGTTGAGAGTTTTGAATCATTGTATAATGGTGTAGGTTAAGGAACCGAGTGTTGATGAAGGAAGGATGAATGTAATGTGATTTTTTGCTTTGTTTTTGTAGGCAATCAAAACATTCCGCCGAGACCTCCAAGCGGTCAATCTGAAGTGCCGCCGAGGATGAGTCAGTCGCCGATGCAAGGAAGTCAAGGTATGGAGAGATGAATAAGTGATGCTGAATTTAAGCGTGCAAATGTGTGGGAAATGGCTAATAATGAATTTGGTGATTATTCCAGGTCCGTACCAACAACAGCCTATGGCACCACCTCAACACCATATGTATCCTCCAAGTGCTGGAAAGCATGGCCAGTCACCTGGCGGGCCTCATTATGGTGGTCCACCACCACCTCAACAGCATTGGCAACAGCAGCCGGGAGGACCTCCACCAGGGCCGGGGCAGTATGGAAGGCATTACTATCCTCCACAAGGACCGGGTCCACAGGGTGGTCCGCCTCCGAACAACTACCAACAACAAGTTCCAAGGCATCCGAATCATGTGCAGGGGCCGAATGGGCCGAATCAGTACAATGCTGGTCATTATGGCGGGTATCCTCCGAGTGGGCAGCAAGGACAGCCATTGCCACCGCCACATGGACAACCAGGATGGCCTCCGGCGGCGGGAGGTGGTGCTCCACCAAATGCGTCACGATCTCAGCAGCATGTGCAACAGCAGCAATACTTAAAGCATCATTTACAGGTGGGTGATTGACAGAATTTGAAATATTTGACAAGATGTGAAAAGGAATGTGTAACTAAACAAGAGTTGTATTGGTTTTTAGGCGAAAATGGGTTACGGTCAAATGCCTCCTCATGGACAATACCCTGGTCATATGGGTCCACCTCCTGGTGGAATGCCACCGTCTTCACCCTCTGCTACTCCGCCACCTCAAGGACCTCATGGACACTTGGGTCCACCACCACCTCCTCATATGATGCATGAACATGGTGCGCAGACTCATCTGGACGCTCAAGAAGGCTCAAGTAGTGGTACGAATTCAGTGAATCTGGGGATTGGTCCGGATGGGACGCCGGTGGATGAAGGGTCTCAGCAGTCCACTATTTCGAACGCTTCTGGAGGTGAGAAGAGTGGATATGAGATTTTGAAGCAAGTTAGGATATTTACTAATGTTCTTGATTTTTAAAGCTTCCGGTGGTGATGATGGTCCCACAATGCCGAAGTTGAAAAAAGAAGGAAGTCATCAGTACCAGAGTCATCCAGCTACGCCTAGTAGTATGGCCGTACCTTCACCAGGAGCGGGAAGTATGAACTCTATGCAAGAAGACTATAATGAAGGAAGCAGTCCTGGATGGCCTCGCACACCAGCTAGTCCTGTAAGTTTTGGAACAAGTAATTAAGTGATGTTTGAGATCAAATAGAGCTGATTCTGTAATTTTCACAGGGAGTGAACCATCCGTCATCAGGAGAGCCGTACAATAGACTGAAGGGGAAAGTAAGTAGAGGGGATAATCTGGTTGATGTTTGAAATGGTTTCACGGAAGTATTGACTGAGTGTTGGTTTTACAGAAGTCGGACAGTTTGAATAAGTTGTATGACATGGATGATAACCCCGAAAGAAGGCCGTTCCTGGATAAGTTGTTGGGATTCATGGAGGAATATGGAAGTCCTATAACGACGTGTCCACAGATTTCAAAGACTCCATTAGATCTCTATAAGTTATATTTCGCTGTGAAAGAACGGGGTGGTTTTATTGAGGTAAGTTGGTTTGGAAAATATTATTTGCTTGATTATTGTTCAAGTTCTGGTTTTGACGGATATACTTTTTGCAGGTGTCAAAGAACAAAACGTGGAAGGACGTTGCAGGAATCATCGGGATTGGAGCTTCTTCAAGTGCTGCGTATACGCTAAGAAAGCATTATTCAAAACATGTGTTACCATTTGAGTGCAAGTTTGACCGAGGTGGTATTGATCCCTCAACGTTAATTTCCCAAGTTGAATCCCACACCAAGAAAGGCAAAGCCGGCAAGGCTGTTCCTGTTCCTTCACCTGGTTCTTCAAACTCTCAAGATTCATTCCCCGGTCCTAACAACAGTACCTCGTCGATGGACGGGTTTTCGAATTTCCCTAGCCCCTATCCACCAAGTGGTTCAAACCAACCTTCTAGTGATTATAACCAGGCTAATTCTCCTCATCAAAGGACGACTCCGTCAAGTAATGCTCCTGGAGCGCCAGCACCTCCTCAGTCGTCGCCCCATCAAGGTAATGCTCTTAACTTCAAGCTTGATTTTCAACTCCAATTTTGCTGCTACATCTTGTTGACGAATAGAGGGCTCACTATTGTTTGCACGGGGAAATAATGCGTGATTGTATGGTTGGTGTAGGCGGTGACAGAACTCAAATCAGTGTATCAAATCCATTTGATGATGTTCAACCCGGTAGCCAGTTTGGCAGTACTCAACATTCCCAATATCAACATCAGCAACATCATGGTAGGCTTTGGTGTAGTAAACGTGTGATCAAGTTTCGTTAGTATTTGTCTGTTGATGTCGTAGTATCGTTTTTCTGAATTCACCTGGAATCTTTTTCGTTCGGTTCTTTGGTTAAATCTCTGTCCGTCCGCTATGTCGACGAATCTACTGCGACTTGCTCGAAATCTTCTGCATGAACTTCTTATCCGAAGTTATTAGCGTACCTTATAACATTTTCAAATGTGAATACTAAGATCGATGTTGTTTGATCCTATTCCAGGTTATCCAAACGCGACCGGCGCAGGCTATCCTTCATACCCTGGACAAAATGACCAATACGGTCGAACTCCTCAAGGCCCGGGACCTCACGAAGGCTACCCCGGTTACAACGCACCTCAGCCTAGTGGCTACCCTTCTGCTCCAGGAGCCCCAGGAAGGCCAATGTATCCACCTTATGGAGCCAGTGGTGATGGCTCAGGACCACCACCTCAGAGCGGCTATCCAGGTCAGCCAGGTCAAGGAGCTTCCAGTGGTCCTCCCATGGCTCCACCCAGCCATCCGGGAACCGGCTATCCTACTCATCCATCGTCTCGATCTCCTTATGCACCGAACCAACAGCCCCCACCAAATGGCTACATGCATCAGCCAGACTATTACCAGAATCAATCGACTGATCAGGTACGACACCGACCCTATTGTTGAAACGAAACTTTCATGCTTCTAGCACAGTTTGTTTCATTGATGGTGGTAGCAAACTTACTAATTTGTTGAAACGCTTTTGTTATTATATTGAACTAACTTTGGTTTATTTTACACCCATACCTTTTAGTTGCCGTCGTTAAGTTCCAGAACACAACATTCAAAGAGTAATAGTAGTCCAAGTCCTACTACGGTGTCCGACCCGCTTAAATCTGCCCTACACGTATGTGGAATACTTATAAGAGATGAATGCAATGATGGAATGGTGTTTGTTTGCGGAATGCACAAGCGTAGAATTTATGCACATTGTAGCTAACGCTTTGCTTATAATTATTGTTTTGATTAAACACTTGCTGTAGAGGCTTTTGCTAGACCGCAGTGACAACAATCGGAACGCGTCGAAGAAGAACGAAACGCTGACTGACAACGTGGCTGATATGATACTTGGAAAACGCCATGGCGCATGCAATGTAAACTGCTTGTAGTTTTACGCTTTGAATAGTAACTAACTGTAAACATGAGGATTGTTGTGTGAATTTAATGAATGTCGTAAAGAGTGTGCGACTGGTTCTAAAGATTACACATAGATTCAGTGGTTTGACATATCTGTGTATTTGCAGGGATACTCTGGTGGTCCTCCGCCACCTTCTCAAGGCAAGCAACTTCCAGGACACCATCAGCAGCCGGGGCAAATGAGGTACCCGCCAGGTCCTCCAAAGGATGGCGCTCAGCCTGGTCAGCCTTTCTACCCGCCGGGTCAAAACGCACAACAATCACCGCAGCAAAGAATGCCACCATACGGTGAGTAGAATTTCGGGGTTTTGTATGTCTTGTGATGTGAATGCAGACCCCAATAACTAAATACATTGCTGGGTTTTGGAAAGTTGAATACTAACATTGACTAATAACAAAACTAGATGCAAACGGGCAGCCTTCTGGGCGTCCAGGGTACATGTATGGACAAGCAGGGCCTGGGAATGCTAGTATGAGATCCTCACCTTCTCCTAATGTGCCACCTTTAGCTCCTCCTCCTGCACTACCCGCAAGTTCTCACACGGCACATGGGAGCGCTGTAGCTCCGCCATCGGCAGCTCCAGCTACACAAGTACACGCTTCGAAACAGTGGATACCTCCCGAAGGTGTGTTTCAAGAAAAAGTAGATACAAAGAAACCTGAGCAGATCAAGCAGAAAGGTTTCATGTAGTTCGCGGATTTGGGTGCATGGCTTCAGAAGTAGATTTGTTGACTTATAATACATGGGGTTAAATAGAGTAGATTAAAGATACCAGGTTCTTTGACTGATTTTAATAAGATTTGTGAATTCACAGGATGGCCGTCATCGCCTTACCAAGGTCAGCAAGGACCTCAGAGACCATATGCAGGCCAAGCTCAACAACCTGGACAAGGGCCGCCAATTCCTAATTCAACAACGCCGACTCCTCCAGGACCTCCCGGCACGCCTCCTCAAACAGCCTCAGCTCAACCGCCATGGGCCTCACGACAGCCAACAGGCCCGATGCCGCCACCAGGTCAGGCGGGAAGTTGGTCCAGCGGAGGTCAAGGAGGTTATGGTGCAGGACCAATGCCACCTAGTGGACCTCCGAACGCTTGGAATAAACAGCACCCGATGCCAATGGGAGCTAGACCAAAGGCTCCTTACGGTCCTGGTCCTGATTTCGGCCAAGCGAGTAAAGGAATGTTACCACCACCTGGTGCTCACCCGCTGGGTCCCGGAAGTGGTCCAATGGTGAAAGCCGGGCATCCTCCTCCAATGGGAATGCCTCCTCAGGGGCCACCTCATCAGCATTATCCTGGTCAACAAATGCAAATGATGCCAGGAGGTCCGATGCATGGTCACCATGGAAAGAAGGAAATGTTGGCGTTTCCACCTGATAGTGTTGAAGCAGTGACTCCAGTAATTACCAAGAGACGAAAATTACACAAGAACGATGTTGCACCTGTGGAACCGTGGAGAATCATGATGTGTTTGAAGTCAGGGTTATTGGCTGAAACAACATGGTCTTTGGACGTTCTGAATGTGTTGTTGTATGATGATCATTCAGTGTCGTACTTTTCGTTGTCATACTTACCGGGATTGTTGGACCTTCTTCTGGAGCATCTGAGAAGAAACCTGATTTTGATGTTCGGATCAAGCGTGGGATTGGATGAAAGTGTGTACGTTCCGAGTGTTAGTGCAAGCAACAATAACAAAAAGATTGAGTTCGAAAAAGAAGAAAGAAATAGCCGGAAAGAACTGGGTAAACGGAAATGGTACGAAATAACGCGTGCCAGTCTTCCAAGTGAGCATGACATTGGAATTCCAGATGGAAAAACTCTCCCTGGAATCAGCACCGTTGTACTGAATGGCACGAATTTCACCAATGTGACCCGAGGCAAGAAGAAGAGGACAGTAAAATTTGTGCTGAAAGAAGAAGAGCCTTTTGTTTTTCCTGAACCAAGAGACTGGGACATTGACGAGAAACTCCGAATGTCCGATGAGCAAGAACTAGGACAATCAAATGACCCGATGGGATCGACTCAGCATGTTATTACTCATTTCACCTCCGAACTGAACATCGTTCCCGTTGTTCGTGTCCTTTCGCCTTCCCCTGATAGTATGAAGGCGGAAGATAAAACTGAAGTCGAAGTCAAGTCGGACGAACCTGTGTCCACTGATGAAGCAAAGTCTACCAAACCGCTAGTGAACGGAGATGTCAACCTCGAAGAAGAGGATATGGATTTAGGCGATCCTGCGGTGAAACCCAAGAAGGCAAAGCTAATGCCGAAAGTAAATTGCGTGAAAACGACAGCATTACTGGAAGAAATCACCAAAGTGAAGGTCAACTCGAAGCTGAATAATGTAATCGCCGCAATTGAAAAACGGTCAGTTGTGGAGACGGAAGTAATTGAGGAAGATGTCAAGCCAATCATCGAAAGTTCCATAACGGCCGAAGGCAAAGCTGAAGAAACCGAGGGTGGGAAGAATGGAACTTCGGAAGAAGAACGGCCAGATGTAAAAATGGAGACAGCTAATGAAGATCCCAAGGAAAATGGAGAAGTCGCAAAATCCCCAGAAGCTGGCGATCAACAAAATGATGTTTTCAAGGTCAAGGTGCACGATCCAGTTGCGGAGCTAAGAAAGATCAAGCTTGAAGACTTCGAAGATGAATGCTACACACGAGACGAGCCCAGTTTGTACTTGATCGGAGAGAGCCAAGATTCACTAGGTCGACGTTGTCTTTCGGTGTTCAACATAATCAGAAACTTGACATTTGTACCTGGAAATGAACTGGAGTTCGGGAAGAATCAAGCTATACTAAGTTTGTTGGGAAAACTGATTCTCCTTCACCACGAACATCCAGTGAAAGGAGTTTCAAAGAGCGCCGCAACTGCTGATGAGCTGGAAGCTGCTGCTGATGCCGAAGTCACCCTGGACGAAGACGAGTTTGATGCGGCCAAGAAGGCTGCTGCCGCAGCTGAGGCTGAAGCCAGTCTACACCAGGACGAAGAATGGTGGTGGGACTACCTGCACCACATCCGTGAACACGTACTTGTCATCATTGCGAATATTTCTGGGCACATGGACCTAAGTACTTTCTCTGAAGAAATCTCAAGACCTATTCTAGATGGGCTTCTCCATTGGGCAGTGTGTCCTTCAGCCTATGGACAAGATCCTTTTCCAACTGTTGGGCCTGGTTCACACCTGTCACCCCAAAGGCTAGCAATCGAAGCGTTGTGCAAATTGAGTGTGACCCAAGGGAATGTGGACTTGTTGTTGGCAACTCCGCCATACTCGAGAGTTGAAAGGTTGTGCACGTTACTGACGAGATTCTTGTGTGGAGTTGATGATCCGGTGATGAGGGAATTTGCAATTAATTTACTCGGGTACCTGTCGGGAGCTGATTCGGGCGTAGCACGAACAATTGCGCTACAGAATCCATGCATTTCGTTGCTTATTTCCTTCATTGAACAGGTATGAATGATATTCCAGTAGCTTTATTTCATGCAACCTAAAGAATACTAATAATCCTGATTTTGTTGCAGGCTGAAGCCAATGCCATGAACATTGCAAACAACCATGGTTTCAACGTTCTACGTGAAAACCCAGAGGCTATGGGAACTAGTCTGGATATGCTTCGTCGTGCAGCTACGATACTGTTGAACCTCGCCAAACATCCTGACAACCGCGCCCTCTTTGTCCAGCACGAGCCAAGGTTGCTGCAATTAGTGATGAGTCAGATCTTGGAGCAGAAGGTGGCAAGTTTGGTGGCTCAAGTGCTTTACCAATGTTCGTTACCTGAAAGCAGTGTATCGTCCAACATGCAGATCTACGGAAACAACGATGACCTTTTCTACACGCCATCGCTAAGTCGAAGTCGGGGTTACAACAGTATACCACCATCGTCAATGCTACCGCATCATCATATAGAAATGCAGCGATCTAGAGGAATGCTTGTGTAGTTTTAATTTGTAGGTACAGATGACCTGTTACAGTGGTACATACGGAATCAATTCACGGCTGTGCCATCATTTGTTTTTTTGACTGTTAGAGCTTTACGTTTTGTTGAGAAAGTCATCATTGTTGTGAGACTTTTGTTTTAACCTTTTCTTACGGTTAACGCACTTTTAGTGTGTTGTTTAGCAGACTGATGATATTTACAATCTATAATCTTTTTTTTCGGGGTAGCTATCTGCTAGGAAGCTTTGTTGTCTTGTCTTTGAATTGATTCTGTTCCTTTGTGAACTTTTCCAACTCTCAGTTACTTAAGTCGTACTTTCGGTACATGTGGTTGATTGGTTGGCAAAGGGAGCATTATATGATAGTACTTTGTTGGAAATGGTCTGATATGTAGAAGATTTCTAATGCAACTTTTGCATACAAAACTTTAACTGACCGGAGTCTATTTTTGTTCAAAATGCTGAAGAGCAGATTTTTGATACGTGTTATCCAGTAGGTTAAATTATACTCTGCAAACCTACCAAAAATATAACTTCAAAGTGTTGTATAACGTTTAGGTCAGCTGTATGTCTTTGGAGGGAGACTGTCGGCTGATGTGAAAACGGCATTACGCACAGACTGGAAATTTTTAGCCTTTGTACTGTCCGAATGAAGGATTAGTATATATTAGAAATTGTTGTAGTAAGAAAGTTGCTTGCACAAGGCAACATGTGTTTTATGCACATGCATATGAAATTGTACATAATTAAGGTACGAGCAGATTGTAGGTAGGTTTTAAATACAGGTTTTACTTAATATTTGATATATGGTTTCCTGATTGATTCATAAGGCTATGAAATGTGATGATGAAAGTTTGTTAATGGGCTCCTATAAGTTCATGCTGTTCTTATAGGGCTTTGGATGATTATTGTTGAAGTTGAGTCTTCAATGTTGAAAAAAACAGACGATACGTGATGTGTGGGTAAGAAGAATGATTGTGAAGCTCAGATAGGTTCAAGCTGAATGTGAATTGTATTATACTCCAAAGGGGTCGACCATATATGAGAGAGAGCAGGTTAACCTGTAAGTTGGCAACGTACAAGGGTTCAGATAAGATTATATCCATATAGTATATGTTGATTACTACAAACTGTACAATGAGTGTGTACATATACACTTTGAAGAAACTGTTGTTCATTAGCTGTAAGTTGTCTAATTGTAGGTTAGGAGACTAGGCTATACGTGTATGTTATGTAAATGACAAGGCTGTAGGTTAAAAGTGTAACTTGAAAAGTGATGATACATATATGCTTTGTGTAGGTAACGTTATTATTCTTACTCGTCATTAAACGATATTTAATGGATTCCTAATTCTGCTCAGGTGTTCTAAAATGGCTGAAATTTTGTATGTTTATCTGGTTAGGAAGGCGTATTCATTGGCCGTAAAGTTTTAGATGTATGGAAAAGACTGTCGGGGATGCAGTTGGTGACATTGTCAGATTCCGTTTAGATGATTGAACTGTGTGTTCGAGAATGACAGATACGAAGGATGATGGCGTTTCCTTGAAAGAGCTTCGGACCATTTTTGGTATTGCAATCAATAGCGTTTAGCACTGGAATCTTGTACAGCTGATTCATTATTACCATGGACAGCAGCGATGATCGCCAAAATTTATAGTCATAGAATATACAAGAACAACGGCTTTTGATTGTATATTTTATGGAGACAGAAGAAGAAGAAGGATCAAAAGATGACCTTGTCCATTTCCTTGGCACGAATTGTCAACTGTCAATGGCGATTCAGATTCACATGACATGGAACAATGAGGTTTCGTTCAACTCAACTGATGGACTAACTCGAATATGTTTCCGGTTTCAAAAATTTTAGAAGACGTTAAGAGCCTATGGAAGCAATTACTAAAAATGTCAAAGGGCAAGGTTGACCAAGGTCTTTAGGTTTCTCAACTTAGACTCACCTACAGACCATTTATAGAAGAGCCGCCGCGCGGCGCTGTTGAATTGCTCCGCCTCATCGCCAAGCGGCAGACATTACATAAATGGCAATGCTCGGATGGAATCCAATGATATTGATTTGTTATGGGCAGATTTGAGAAGAGACAAGAGGAGGACAATGAGAATGAGGATAGGAGACACAATGCACACGTATTGTCACATTGGAGCACATCGGCAAAGTTGCCATAATAAATATCTAGCAAGGCTATATGAACGAAGAACAACAATGACCCGCCGAAGGATTGGCCATATTAAGAAACAGGGCGAGCACACGGGAGAAGGGCCATTTAAGTGCATACAGTGGAGCGGTTTTATGATTCGATCGAGCAGGAGCAGCAGGAGCATATGCTCATAATAGCCTTGCAACAAGTCTCGGTTGCCAGATGGCGCTTTTAATAAGGTTAGTTTATTGAATACTTCAATTTACTATTGTGCGGTTTCAGCTTGGAAGACTTAATTGTTGAAAGCCTCAAGATCGAAATACCGTTAAGATCTTCTATAGAAAATGTTGAAATGCGTTTTTCTGGAGATGATTCCACTGCAGCTTCTATCAAATCCAAGCTTATCTCTCCATTTGCCAATTTCTATCATGTGGCAGATGCAACAGCATATAGCAAATACACATTGTTATCGCATATTAATTCCCCGAATACCACTGTCATTAATATGGCTTTGTCATGCTGATATACCAACTGTTGGATGGAACGTATGCGAAAAATTCTCTTGCGAATTCTCCACAGCTAATGCATATACTGTCTACACGTAATTTCTGCAGTGCCTGTGAATGTGATGTGATGTGTGTGGTAAAAGACGCTTCTGCTGCTGCTTATGGTTCGGTTTCTATTGTAATGAACAACCAGGATGATGATTTGCCATTTTGCAATTCTTCCCCGTCCCCATATACGTACATTATCAGGAGCTCAATTCAACAACATGGAGAACAGCTATAACATATTGAACGCTGCTCTGCTCTGTGACCAAAGCTAAGTAAGGGAAAATCGCCTGGCGCTTCCTCAGCTTAACCGCGGTATATATACAGACAGACAGCAACAGAGTTTGTGCAAACGCTCTTGTTGTGGGTTTAAAGCTCCACAAGCTTTTGTTGAATGCTGAATTACATTGTTCTTTTCCTTCTTTGAACTTGACTCTGACTGAGTGAGTGAGGAGGAAGAGATAGGAAGGAAGGAGATAAAGTTGAACGGCGGCGACGCTTTCAGTTCCTTGTAGTCCAGTTCCTGATCAACACCAAGTCGCTCCAAGTGTCGAAAAGCTGAACAGAGTTTCAAAAATTTACTGTGTTGTTGTATTGCTCCGTTCATTGCAAAGTTAATAAATAGACAAACAAAATGGCTGCGTCTCGTGCTACCAAGTCAGGATTAGCTGCTGAAGCCCAGAAAAAGGTGAGTCGAATAGTTACAGTCAAGTGCGCGCGCATGCGCGCGCGAGCGCCATTGCGTATAAGTCGCTCTTGCGACCCTTAAAGGCAGCAGGAAGCAGGACAACAACAGCTGTCATCAGCCAGCGCTTTTTCAAGTAGCTCTAGAAGTGAAGGCGAGCATATAGTTAATATATTAAAAACGCTATAGCGCCGCTTTCACCTGTATATTGACTGACAGCGCAGCGCAGTCTTATCAACCTTTTTGACATTTTTATCAGTACAAGTAGTGCATTTAGGCGTTCAATTCAGTTGTAAAAATACATACATACACATAAGTTTTCAGTCAGTTTTGATTAATTAGCCTTGTTGATTACTCAAGGACTTGTTGCTTGCAAAATCAATATATTAATAATAATATTTCTACATGGCAAAAGCCAATTGGAACGAGCGAGCCGGGCAAAGTAGTAATTCACTCTTTCCACTAAATATTCTGCATTTATCATTGGAATTTTTAATTGTAAATTGTATAATTACTCATCATGTCATAAGTAATTCATATGAGTCACACACATCCATTTGGCAGCTGACTCCGTTCGGTTTACCTCATTCAAAGCGCAGTGGACAAGTTATGTTTACGTATATATATTCATAGAAGACAACAGGAAGAAGGAGGATATCATTTACTTTTTTTCACTATTTAGCTACACTCTCATATGTTTACCGTATGATTAATCGGTTGACTTTACCCCTTTTTCTACCTTGTCCTCTGATGACAATGATGAGCAATCGGCAGGGCGAAGTACATATATATTAAAAAAGCTGCAATTTGAAACATGTTCTCTGTTACTCATCCCATTAGTTAGATCATCGTTATTACCGGTTAACACTTGTGTATGTTGTTTGTTTGCAAGGTTGCCGCGCGCGCTTGCGCGCGCGCATACACTACAAGCATAATTTAGAATTACTAAGGATCGCGGCGGTCTAAAAATTTTGAATATTTCCTTTCAAAAGGCTATTCCATGTGCCGGCTAAATATTGACGTTTTTTCTGGGATCCCTTTTGTATAAATACAGCGCGAAATTCGCGCGGTTGAAAAAAGCTTTATAGAAAACTCAGACTGGCATGACACAAGACAACAAAGCGCAAAAGGAGCCAACACACATTATATAGCAATGACGTCATGTTCAAAAAGTAATATTGGTCCAATGGCTTGCGCGAATAAAGCATCGAGTCAACAGCTTTTTTACGCGCAACAATACTGTATAATATATATATAGAGAACGTGAGGCGCTTTTCGATTGAGAGTGAGATCATACATATATAAAAGATGGAACTGAATCCAACATGGCCAAATAAGGAGATGACTTCAGGTTCAAGTAGACAGCATAGCGCGCCGCTGCGCGGCGCGCGGCGCATGCCCAAGAATGGAAGTATTGAATGGCGACAAGTCAAGTGTCGCGCTGCAGATTCAAGACAATATGTAGTAATCTTCTTTTGTTTGAATTCCAGATCAACAGCAAGTACAGCGACGACCATGCTCAAGAGGCACTGGAATGGGTCAAGGCCGTGACCGGCGCTGACATCAGCACTTCAGGCGACATGGACAACTTGTTCGAGACGCTCAAGAACGGCGTACTTCTTTGCGAGTGAGTAATACATGCAACGTCAACGATTCAGAAGCTAACTGTTCAAAAACTAACGAGAATTAAATGTATTTCAGCCTCGTCAACGCCCTCCAACCCGGCACCGTCAAAAAGGTCAACCAAACCACAATGGCGTTCAAATGTATGGAAAACATCAACAACTTCCTCACGGCCTGCACTGCCTTCGGAGTCCCGACCCAGGAACAGTTCCAAACTGTCGACCTTTGGGAGCGCCAAAACTTGACTTCGGTCGTCATCTGTCTCCAGTCGCTGGGCCGAAAGGGCGGCAACTTCGGCAAGCCCAGCATCGGACCCAAGGAGGCCTCGAAGAACGTTCGCAACTTTACCGATGAACAACTTAAACAAGGCGAAAGCATCATTAGTCTTCAGTACGGTTCCAACAAGGGCGCCACTCAAAGTGGCATCAACTTTGGAAATACTCGACACATGTAAATTAGGCGCAAGACGCAGATTCAGACGGTAGATGGCGCGCACGCGCGCCAACTAAAAAAGGCTGAAGAATCCGCAAAAGTTTTTACAAAAATGTATTTCCAAGCCATATTATTTGTATTATTCTATTAATTATTTTTATCCGGTATATAATAAATGTGTGAGGACGGATTTACGTTTGCCAACAAAAGGTTTACTATGAATTTTCCAAATGTCATAATGCAATAATGTCAATGGTCAATGTGACCCTGAAAGTATATATACTTCGATTCGCACAAACGCGCATTGTGTCCGCTTATTTGGCGCCTGCACGCTGCTAGCGTGATTTTAGCTCAATATTTGCGCAATTTAGGCGCATGATCTTGGCACTAATAATGGGCGCGATTGTGGCGCCTGGTCAGGCAGCGCTTAATGAGCGCAATGCAGGCGGCGCTCCATGGGCGCACTATTGACGGCGGTTTTTTGACGGCCGCCTAACCGCGCATTAGTGGCACTCCAGTTATGGCGGATTTTTAGCGATAAGTGGCGGTACATGTACCTCAAATTTTGATATCACACGATTATAGTTTGAATTACCGTATCGCGTTCCGTAATCAATTTTTCCTTACACCAGGCTAGAGTGCGAACAAGGGAATGGAAATTTTATTACAATTTACATTTCAATAACAACTGATTCTTGACTACTCAGTCCCAAAGGAAGGCACCAACATTTGCACTCTATACTTGACCTGAGGGTGCGTTTGACATTATCATTGGGATTGCTAACTCTATAGATACCAATGCCACTACTTCTCAGAGTACTCAGGGTACTCAGGGTACTTGTGAAAGTCACCACAAGCACGAAAACTAGTGTAATCGATAATATCATATGCTGCAAAGTTTCGGATTTCAACTAACACACAAGTTTTTACCGTCCAACTTTGAATCAAACTTTCGTTCTCGTTTTTCAAAGTTTGCAGCTTCCATCTTTTCCAAAATACGATTAACAGCTTGCTCTAACGGTCTGTACTTTCCACGCAGCATTTGCTCCAACTTGTTAAGCTCGTTCTCGTAAGGAAAAGGCCAGGAGGTGTCTAAAGGACCATATCTCAATGCATCATTACTTAAGTGTATCAGATTGTGTACATTGTAAACGAGCATTGTCTTTGAATACAAGCTACTACATTTTGAAACAAAACGTCTTAACAATGTATTAGAAAATTCGTCCCACTCTGGATCTTGAGCTTTTTCGCTCATAAGAATACTGATTGCGCAAGATAGTTCTAGAAAGTGGCTATAATTCTCCTTCTACATTATATTTTTCATTGCTACAATATCAGTGTAAAGAAGAAAAGTTCTGAACTCAGTTGCTTTGAAAGGTTCAAGGCCTTAATTGATCTAGGCTTGCGGCTGAACTCTGGTGTGTTATTGCAAATCCTTCCATGAGAGAATCAATTTTGATAATTCTAAACGGTAGAGTACCCAGTACCCATATATTGGGCAGCCTCTTCACCACACCCAAGCACACAAGGTGCATATAATCAAGCGGAAATCAAAATTACTTTGAGCTCGGAACCATCTCGGCCCCCCAAGGGAAGTTTGGGAATAGAAGCATGCTCCTTGTGCTTGGCCCTCTGATTTCCATTACGGCTCATTTCGGATTTCGAGTTCTTTGTTCACTTTTTCAAGCCTTGCAAGACCTCCAGTAGGAGTTCTGCAAAATCAAACAAAATAATGCGGTCAGTGTGAACGGTCCAATGCACGGCAGTTGTAAAAGACCTCAAGCTTTCTACAATTAATTTGCAATACTTGCATTAGCATTTTTGCTGATTTGCAAAACAGCAGTATGAAAAATGAACCTTCTTGTTCAAGCTTTGAGGCGGTAGAGCTGATTTGACTTGGCTATTGTTCATGTAATTGCATGCAAAAATATTCTTCAGCACAAAGTTGCGAGCACGATGCCGAGAAGACTATTGTGCTTACACAGTAAACAATAACATGTGTTATTGTTCGGTGTGTTAACAAGGTTGTGGACGGAAGTAGAAGCTACAGTAAGCGTAGCCTTCATCAATTTTGATGAAAGTTTTTTCAGACAAGGTTTCGAAAAACTTGCCTATATTGTGGCATGCAATTACTTGATCAATAGCTCGTTAATTCAGCCCATCCGCTTTAAGGCCTTGCGTTTCTAGCCACAAAATTCATACCAAATTCACGCTTAGATTTTGCAAGTAAGCAATTTCATAATGGAAACTAAAATCAATCATCCTTCTACTGCTGTTGCCGGGAATATCCCAACCCACATCTTATGCCGGTCACCAGAAACAGCATTTCATTCAATAAAATTCAGTTCAAACTCCCTGCTCGAACTTTTGAATGTCGTAGCAACATAAATCTGGTTCGGATTCTGAACAGTTGCCATAGAATTTTACTCAAGAAGGAGAGCTTACTTTCAAGTTTCTTCTGACCCAGGGCTAGATTTTCGTTCCCATGAACTGGTGTGTTCAGGAAGAGAACATGAGAATGTCTTGGCTGCTGTTGACCTTCAATGTCTGCGGAGCCCCCTGGGCTTTCAGCATCGTCCGATGATTGAAGCCTACTTATTTCCGTTTCATCTTCTGAGACAACGGTTTCAGGGATGAAGTCATGTAAAGAAGAAGCCGAAGCCATAGCGATGCTTGTCGGAGTGGGTTCGACAGGAACTTTCTTCCATGGCCTAGCGCAACCGTCATCTTCATCGTCACTATCACTATCTCCCGGCGTAAAAATGGCGTATTCAATGCGTTATGTGCTAACCGTGATTTTCAAATCATATATGTCAGAGACGTCTGACTAACTTAAAAGCTTATCGAAATTAGACGTTTATGTCTATTTGTGTCAAGATAACGATAAATATATTGTTGACACTTTATGTAATTTGGGTCGTAGGCGTTTTCCCGCGAAATATTATTTTCAAAAACACATTTGTATTTAGTATTTACCGGTGAGGTCATCTCTCTCAAAAGCTAATTTACAGTGCACGAGAACTGGAAAACCGCAGCAGAGTATTTACAAACAAGTACCACCGCGAGCCATCGAGTTCCAGCAGAGCCATAGAGTGTATTCATCAAATCGTCATTTTCGGGATTTCCGAGCTGATATCAAGCCAAGTAAACTTTGATCCCGTTTGAATACGTGCTTCCAAAATTGTTGACATGATAGATACTGGAATATGAACATTTAAACATTTAAACACAAAGACGAAACATTCTGTCTGACGGCCCTGCAATTGCAGGATTTCAAAAGCTCTCATTGCCATTTTTATCAGCGGATTCATCATGAAGCATTGTTAATTTTGATGCCTTGAAAATCCCCAGCTTTTGTAAAGGAATCTTATCTCAAGCACACATACACACGGAGCTTTGGCCATTTGCCGCCGACCAAAAACCAATGGCGACGTCATTATACATAGCATCGAATTGATTGTATAGTTGTTGGAACTACTGGAAGTCGTCGTCCAATTTCGTCATAAAGTACACGGTAAAATGCCTTTGCAATCTTATTTAAAACAATAAACACAAAAGTTTGTAGAAATATGGCTCAAATCACGGTTTTAAATACTCTCAATTAAAGTTTCGTGGGAAAAAGCAATCTAGGAGATACTTGAAGATAGCAAGTAGACTTCGGTTGGCTCCATATATTTTGGTTGACATGTTCCAGTCTTGTTGAACATCAGATATATAAAAAGGCCGAGGTCCTACTATTAAAACAATAGTAGTTTTTTAGAGGCAGACAACTGACTGAGTGAATACGGAATATAACGATGACTAAATGGTTATTTATCTATCAGTAGTTGCCAAAAGTAGAGCTGATTATCATTATAGTCGAGATTTACAAGTAGAATTGTGTTTGTTTGCTGAGATCTACGGAGATTCCATCCACATATTATTGGTAATGTGCATTCTTCCTTTGGATAGCGCGGCGGCAGGAAGGAGAAGCGTTAGCAAGCTGTTGCACTAAACGCCTTGTAAACAAGGTAAGAGAAATGAGGTAGAGGGCGCGCGCGGCGCGCGCGCGCTCCCAACCTTTGGTTTCTAGTACAAGGACTGCTCCTGCTCCTCCAGCACTTGCAGCAGCATATATAAAATTGTTAAGACCTTAGAATCGAACAGGTGGCCCAAATTCAGCAATTAATTTGCTCAATCTGTCCTTTCGATTCCTGTTGACAAACGCTGTGTGTCACTGGAACCATAAACAGAACGAATTGATTGCAGTATTTACTTGAATACTTTGTGACTTTTATAGAATAATAACGTTTAATGTAGTGTGAATTATAGGCTGAGACTGACGGTATGTCATATTTAACATTAATATTTTGGCTGACTATTTTCACTTCACTCTTCACTCCTTCCTGTTTAGCTAATATATACAACAGTTTTCCGATCGAAGCGACAGACGCCGACATATAATTTTATATAGCAAAATGCCGCCAAAGTATATAATTTTAAAGAAATTACTGGGCATGACAGTGTCAAATGTTTTGAATTATTACAGGGGATTTGCCGAGACTGGCGACAAAGTGAGCGCGCGCGCTCAAGTGGACTTGAACAATAATAACAAAATGGCGGATAATCACATAGCGCCGGAGCCGGCGAGCGAGCCCAAATCTGTGGAACCTACCTTCGGAGGCGTAAGTGACGTGTGGGTCAGGTTAGGTTAGGTTAGGCGAGGTTAGGTTAGGTTTTAAAGGACAGTTTTACTTATCCTTGTAGGTACCTGGAGGCATTTGGAAGGTTGACATGAGCGAGTACCCTGGGCGCCACAATCCTGGGTACCAAGGGGACCCCAACGATCCCGAAAATTCGGTAAGCTTCGAGCCCAATATTGAACATAGAAAATCCGGGTATTATAGAGTTGATTACAAAACCGATACATTTAAAATATGCATTGAAATCCACAGGGCTCGCCAGCCGACGCTGAAGAAGAAGACAAAGTAGATCGTGAACAATGGAGCAATCCTGTAGAATTTCTGCTATCTTGCGTTGCTATGTCGGTTGGATTGGGCAATATCTGGCGGTTTCCTTATCAAGCGTTTAAAAACGGTGGCGGTGAGTTGACCATTATTCATGGACGTCCTCGATGAGTTGGGATTCTTATCTTGTGATCAATCATCGATGACGTAATCATCGATGAATCGATGAAGAACTATTGGAAGAAGTAAACGTTGACGTCGAAGTTTTTGGATTTCAGGAGCCTTTTTGATTCCATACCTGATCGTTTTAACAGTCATCGGAAGACCGATTTACTTCCTCGAGTTGTCCATCGGACAGTTTTCCAATTATGGCCAGACGAAGGTTTGGAAGGTGTCTCCAATTTTCAAAGGTGACGAATAAGAGCGCGAAATTTAAAATGTTGAATTTTTCAAGTATACCTGAAAATCAATACGAAAACCTTATTGTGCAGGCGTGGGCTGGGGCTCCATGTACGGAACTGTTTGCGTTGTCATCACCTACGCATGCGTGATGGGCCTCACGGTTTTTTACTTCTTCGCCTCCATGTCGGGCACTTTACCTTGGGTCAACTGCAACGAGGAATATCTTGGAAATGACACGCAATTCGAAGGTTTCTTCTGTAATTCCACAGACCCGACCTTTATTTACCAGAATCTTACAGACGGATTCGAGGGGGAGGCAGTGAGGAGCAACACGAGTGTGTCTGAAGTGTACTTCTTGTGAGTAGGGGGCAAGGGATAAAACTGCAAAGTTAAAATTTGGCGGCAAATTCAAAATCTTTGAACTTCTGCAGGCAGCGGGTACTTCGACAGTTGCCCGACATCGACGAGGGAATCGGTTGGCCTCTCTGGGACTTGTCGCTCTGCCTCTTGTTTTCGTGGGTCGTTATTTGGGCGGCACTAATCAAAGGAGTGTCCTCTGCCGGAAAAGTTGCGTACTTTACAGCCTTGTTTCCGTATGCTGTCCTCTTGGTCATGTTGATCAGAGGAGTGACGCTTACGGGCGCTTGGGAAGGCATCAGATACTTTTTGGAGCCGCAATGGGATATGATGCTCAAGCCTGATGTACGAAGGTCACCAGTTTATTTTAGCGCCAATTTTGAATTTGTCTGATTTTTAAAATTTCCTCCAGGTCTGGTACGCTGCTGTGAGTCAGTGCTTCTTCTCCCTGTCGACTGGTTTCGGATCCATTATCATGTATGTATGCAATATCCCAAACCATTTTTTGAAATTGCCGCTAAAATTAAAAGCTTGTTTTTTTAAGGTTCTCGAGTTACAACGACTTCAACCATAACATTTACCGCGACGCTTGGATTTTGAGCGTCATGGACACTTTTACGAGTTTGTTGGCGGGAATCACAGTATTTTCGGTTTTGGGCAACTTGGCATATCTGTTGGAAGTCAACGTGCCCGATGTGGCTCGAGGAGGTATGTTGTACAGGTGTTGAAAAATTCAAACCTCGCGCCAAAATACTTCATCGAGTTGAATTTTGTTTTCTATGGTTCTCAGGCCCGGGATTGACCTTCATCAGCTTCGCACAAGCTCTAGGAACGTTCCCAGCTCCTCAAGTCTTCTCTATCCTCTTCTACTTGATGTTGTTCACTTTGGGAACCGGAAGCGCTACAGCGCTAACTGGCGGAATTGTCACGACAATTTGCGATCAAATGCCCAACCTCAAGAAACCTATGGTTACGACCGTCGTTTCGATAATGGGATTCCTCGTCGGTTTAATCTTCTGCACGCCGGTATATACATAATTTTAAAACACGATTTTTTTTGGCGCCAAGTTTGAAAACTCCAAACCCTTTTGTATTCAGGGAGGTCAAGCAATGAGCGACCTGGTCTCATACTTTGGTGCGGATTTCGTAATTTACGTCATGGCTATTTTGGAAGTCTCCGCCTTCGCCTACGTTTACGGCGTTGGAAACTTGATCAACGATATCGAATTCATGTTGGGCGTGAGATTGGGAATTTACTGGAAATTCTGCTGGGTTATTGCGATTCCCATTGGTTTGACTGGCATCCTTATTTATGCGCTCGCAACAATGGAAAGGTTGACCTTCGGGGATGGTGTTCAATACCCGGATGAAGCGATATGTACGTACCCTTTATGCATACCAGTGTTTTGAGATATTTGAGCTTTTTTAAATTTCCCGCCTTTGTCATATAGTCATGGGATGGACTATTGCCGCAGGAGCTCTTTTGATCATTGTCTTTATGGCCTTCCACGCCATAACGTCCAGGAAGGAAGGCAACACATTCTTCCAGGTACGGAGGAAAAAGTCATTGAAAAAGTTTTACTCGATGGTTCTGAAAACTTGAATCTCCCGCCTCTCCTTTCAGAAATTCAAGATAGCTTGCAGGCCTACGGCTGACTGGGGTCCGCGAAGCGCCAAGAGGAGGAGAGAATGGGAGCAGTTCAAAGCTGCCAAGAAGAGCAACTAAAAATGTTTCGGTAGATGGCGCTGGCGCTCGCTTTCGTCCCTTTGCTTTTCTCCATATAGGCGAGGAAGTATTACGTTGTTTACCTTTCACTTAGCTGTTTTAAATTATGAAATTAAAAATACATTCGAGAAATTGAATTTCAACTGTTTTTCTTGCTTTGAAAATTGCCTCGAGATAATATTTTCCATCGGCTGTGGCCCAAATTAATCACCAATTTTGTGACATTCTTTTGCTATTACCAAAACAAACGCTCAACGCCCATAAGTTCATATCAACAGTAATTTCACATTCCCTGGAAATACATGCGATTCAGTCACCGTAAATAGGAATGTGACAGCTTATCGCCTTCAACGTTCTAATTTAAGCTTCAGGTGTTCCGGTTTCGTGAGTGTGCAAAAATGCCAATCGATCAACGCAAACAGTTTCAGTTCAACATAGAAACAGTAAGGCAAAATGGTGAAACTATTTGAACTGCCCGCCAAAATGCCAGAGGTCGCTGGTGGATCTGATTTGGACGTAGTCGACATTGGTAGACCTGCAGAAGACCAACAGGTACCATTCGAATCGTTGGCAGTTTCGAAAATACAACCGGAAGTGACGTCATTAATTGTTTTGGTTTCAGAAGGACCGATGCAGGTCTGATGACACAGTACTAGGCCTGGACGTTCTGAGGTTGCATCTTGAAAGCGGACGAATTAACCACGCCTTCGAACGAAGTCCGTCCAATGGCCAAGTTCCAGT
>JAQGBJ010001297.1:0-24445 GCA_034698345.1 Sphaeridia pumilis | reverse complement strand
GTATATACGCAAAATCGCCCATGGAACAACAACACTCCATGTCAGGTGTCATCTACGTGTGCTCTAAAAAATTTCAAACCTCTCTTGTTCCCGTCAGTCAGCCATTTTGCAGTTGGTTTTTGAGGGTATTCCAAACATTGTTCTTATTCGGACTTTTGTTGTTGATGGGTCGTAATTATTCACACTTCTTGACCTTCCGGCAAAATGCGAAATGGGTATGTGCATAGGTAAACAGGTATGTAATGATAATGAGCCACACTTGTTCACAGACAAACAATACATGGACTCATCGACAAGCCTCTGTCAAAGAATCACACATGATGGCCATTTATCGGAGGTGAAATGCGGAAAAAGCGTGTTATTTAGCTATATTTCTTTCGTTCCAACACATGGCTACAAGGAAATTTATATTTTTTAGTCTTCCGGCAAACTAGACTACATACATACAGTGCCATGGAATCTGTGCGTTGCCGTATCCAACCCACTCGATGCAATTTAAATGCCCACACAGTCGTCCACTTATATGACCGACCTATTCTCGCGTCGTGTGTGTGCAAAGGCATCATTGCATGTCCCTGTACTGTCATGGAATTGATCAAAGAATTTCTCATCTTTACCCCTTTTTTCGCTTTTTGGTGTCAATGAATCCTGCCGAGGTGCACTTTCTCATATTGCTAAAAAATGTTGCTCTCGGGCTACACACGTTTCATTTACCCAACACCATTTTATGATTCCCATCTATGGAATTTTTTATCCTAATGACTAATTAGTCTTTAACTGCTTTATCAACAGCACACTTTAACTCGGAGGTATTCGTTCTGATCAACCAGACATCTTTCAACTATTAGTTTGCTGTCGTCGTAATAACAAGAGAAAAAGCCTACGGTTTACACCATCACAACAACCCATCATTATTATTAATACAGGCTAATATGACATGCCTCACTTTATCCACCAGCAATTCACTGGTACTGTCGGTATGCCATTGTGCATGTAACCGAATTTTATACATGTAGATAAAAGCCATCGTCACGATCAACTATGTGTATAATACCATGGCTACACAGAACAGACTGGGATGAGCGGCTTTGCTCGGCTTGACGTTAACCGTAATTATCTTAATTTCATAACAATTACTATCACCTGTATTTTCGCTCTTTTATAGCCTTTTCCCGCAGTTATCAATGGTCAGATCGATCAAACCCTCTATTATTATTGCGATTAACGCTTGCCGCGCTTGAACAGGCTAAATGCAGTCTTCTCGGTCGCGTTAACGTCAAAAGTAGCGTGTTTTTTACTTAAGATGGGTGAACAGCAGTATTTAGTTTTTATTTGCCAAAATATGACCCATAATTTGCACATCTTCGTGTCAGTTGAGACAATTAAACATAAAAATCTTTGAAGTCTTGCCCTCACAGTTCCCATATGCGTTATTGAAGGTTCGGCCAATAAGTGAGGCAATGCTGCTGCCATATGTGCTTTCATTTTGTTTGTATGTATTAGGAGGGCCAACATGTAGGTCTTCACCTGTCAAACTTAATAATTGTAATTATATCGCTGTACACGAGTTAGGTAAAGTAAAAACGCTTGACAAATTGGGCAAGCTAAGAATCAATTGAGGACACGAGCCCCAATGTAAAATTCGAGGTTTTCGACCAGCATTATTGCTCCGGCAAAAAACTAAATCTAAACTGAGGTACGCAAATTTGTGCAGGTTCGAGCTCACTCTCTCAGAGCGAGTTAGTTTTTGTTGCATAACTTTACGGACGTACTCTGGTTATTAATGTTACAGCCTTTGGAAGGTCATTAGTAAGAATGTGAAATAATTGCTTTTCTTGCATGTATAATTCCGAGAAGTTGAGGAAAAACAAGTTGGTTTATAGTGATTGATTGAAATCGTCTTTAAGCACGAGATTATATTTGCAGGCATAAGATCAAGATCAATTTTTTGTACGACAAACACAAAGTTCATGTTGTTCTGCTGACTAAAGATTGGATGGTTACAAAAACATGAGTTTTTGAATACATTACTCCATATAAAAGAAGTGGACAGACAAGAGATGGTCAAGCCCAAGCCAGAACAGGTATATGATCTTCAAGATGAAAACGTGTCAAAATTGTGTGTAGAAGTGTATAAAGACGAACAGGTTATGCAGACTTGGTTTCGCTCTGTGATATATGCGTTTTACCACAAAAAGATCAAATAAAGTTACGGAATTTGAATGCTCATCAAGATCACTTGTTTCAAGGAAAGAGATGCCTATAAAATAGTTCTCTCGACCGTTTGACTTGTCCCTTGAAAGACGCCGTCTGTACAAACCATGTATAATGTATGTAACATGAACGTCACGTGGCAGTCTGGGATCAATCAAGTCAGTCAGTCCGTCAAAGTCGGGGCTTGTTGCCCTACAATAATCTTTTCACCTGTTGCGCGCATCTTTTTGAACCCGCGTCTCCCAAGATGTTCAAATATTCAAGTTTTTATCAGAACCAGATACATACTGTTGATTTTTCACTTTCGACCTGGATAGGTATGCACTCGTTATGTTGTTCCAAGAGACGAAAGAGTTGAGGTTAAATTTTGGAGGTGTGTATTAGTAATAAACGTTTCGTGGCTTATGACTGTAAGGAAGGCACGCTTTCCGTTTCTCCCTTCATAAATTTCTTGTCTAATTACATATTCGTTCGTGAAGAAGAATTTAAAGCAAATCCACAAGTGTTTTTAAATTCTTGCATGACGTGCCACAGTTTTCCCATACCGATTCTCGTTCCCAGGTCACCTGAGGCAGGGGGATCAATCTGCATATCTATGTTTAATTAGTCCAGGTTTAATCTATTTGACTTGGCGTCAATTAATTTCAATCAAGTTTAAAACCTGACGACATGACTAAAACCCATTGCAAAGAATCGCCGCACTGTTGGGATTTTAAACTTTATTTGAGCATGCGACTCGACTGCGTTGGTTATGAGACAGAGCGGCGAGCTTTAGTAAACCGCGATATTGTAATTGGACACCGATGTGTTGTTGTCATCAATGGTAACGTCACAGCTTGAACAAGTTCCTCTACTCTTGTAATTGATTGTCATCGGAGGATCAGTTTCAAAGATAGAATGAATGCTTGGACACGGTAATGAAACAAGAAGGAGATGATATCATAGAGTACAGATTACCGATTAACAGGACCAACAAACACGAGGCTAATTGTAACAAGTTCAACATGACTTTAAGGCAGGTGAAATGATTCAGCTGGGTATCAACAAACTGCAAAGGTAGCATTTCGGCTTTTACTGGACGAACAAGCCGTGAGGCTGACAACACTGGTGTAGATTACACCCTTTGGCCGGGATTTGAACCAGATGATTGAGTATATGTCTGGAGGCAGAGGCCGGTTCGTGATGAGATCTTGAGCCAAATAAATCTCTTAGTGTAAACCTTAGGGTCACAACAGAATTATATGTACAATATCAAAAACGCGAGTAGAGGGCTTACAAAAAGCGACATTTTTCGACAACTCGCTGTTGCATGTTCGCGGAAACTGTTGTAATTGTACCAGATCTCTCATACAAGGCTTGTATATAAATCAAGCAGGTATCAGAATTAGTTGAAAAAATCACTTTACTTGTTAATGACCGTGTAATTTAATGAATAGATAGTGTTCAAGCTTGATAGAGTTGTTCATTCTGACTGGTTGAGAATTGAGCTGATTTCACGGACTGTTTTTCCAAATTAATATCTGGGAGAGCTCAAAGGCTTTTACCTTAAAAGTAACCTGAGATCCATTGGACAAGTCAGTTGGGATAAGAAACAAGATATGTTACCTTTCGGCACGATTACGATACCAAACATTTTGCTCTGCTAATGATTGTCCTAATAGCGAAACAATTGTTATGAAAAATTCGGCCTGTCATCTCAACAACAGCGTTAATTACTCAAGGAATTGTTTCCAATTTTCTTCAATTGCTTCATCATTCACAATGGACCTTTAACTGTAACTCGTGGGCTCTGCAATATACAACCTTACCTTGGCATTCATTGTGGTGTAGAGGACGTGAGATGACGAGCCTCCAACTGGAGCATATTACTGGGATCCACCTGTCTGAGAAAAGATTGATTGTTGTGTCCATTTCTGATTGTAATGCAAAATTTATGTCTTTGCTAATTCAAGGTGTGAAGGAAGAGCAAGTGTCGGCAGATGTGTCAAAGCATTTCAGGTGCATATGGTACAACATTTTGCGTGGATACAAGATTGCACGTTGCAAACAATTAAACTATAACAAATAGCAAGTATTAGTGGGACAAATACTCTGCCGTCAAAGGCATACGAGATCATGTCTTGCATCCTAATGATTAGTTATACTTTATTAACAGTTGAAGGATGATACTGACGGGTTGTTCATTACTGTATAGAGTGAAGCAACGTGTACTTGGACGTTAAAAATAGTTCTCCTGGCCTGGTGGTTTCAACAACCTTCACCAGTCAGTATCGTTCGTAAGAAAAAATCAAATGGAGCACTTTCAATGGTCATAATGCTCATTAGAGTAGAAACACAAGCCTTGCAAGTATGAGATAATGAAATCTGGCAAAATTTTCCGCCTTTAGCTGGCCAATAAAGATGCTAGATTTTAATTGTATGATGTTCAGTTGGCATCATTTCAAAAACACCAGCCGTGGAGCAAGAAAGTCAAGTGTCGTGTATTCAAAAACTTTTTGAATGACCAATAGAAATATAAATATGAAGGCTCGGCGACAACAAACAAGAAACATACAAAGCGTCTGGCTCTATTGAAAAGCTTGCAGACGTTCAAGGTAGCGTTAGCAACTCAACTGAACATGCTGCTGAGCTGGGATGATAGCATTCTTATATGTCACATGAAAAACAAGAAATACTTGAAGTTCTTCTGTAAAATTTTTGATTTAAGATGCAGTTTCATTATATTTTCTTTTTTCTGTAAGTCGTTCTTTAGCCCCCGGCCCTTTAAATACGTGCCATAAGTGAACACTTGACGTCGCCATCTGCATCTTAGCTGGCGGGATTCAACAAGTGTGTCGTCACTTTGAAATGTTTCAGAAACTTTTTGTTTATGGCCTCAGCCATCATTAAACTTGAGACGGGTGCAAGTGGCAAAGGGTTTCTTATGACCATTTTGTATATATTCCGTACACCATGTTTAGGGTCTGCTACATTTTAGATACTGCCTCGTCTTTGTACTGAATCTGAAAATTGAAAAATAATCTTCTTTGGCAGACGGTCGGCGAACAAAGGGCCAAATCAGAAATTCAGTGTTAAAGAGGCAATGATGGAGTTTCATAAATTTTCATGATCAGTGGTTATTTTTTCAATTTGGTAAGAGTAAAATTGCTGGCCACCCGAAGGCTCTGTGATGGCAGCTTGGCTGCTGATGCAACAGTTTCAAAAGGGTATCATCTATCGATTTGATAATGAGAACGATCTCGGGCTCTTTGTTACCTGTAGTTAGTTGTTCAGCTAGTTGTTCCAGTAGCACATGCAATGGTCGTTACGGCGTTTGTGTTCCTCCTCAAATAATCATTGCATTCTTGAACAACTGCTGCTGCGTTCAATAATTCAATCGGCTTCCATATTTTAGGCATTTGAATGAACATTGAACTCTTCAAAAAGTTGTTCACTTTATGATCGTTATGTAAGAGGAAAATATGACCAAGTTTCTGCGATAAAGTGGTGAACTAATATTGGTTCGGCGAAAATTAGCAGGTTTGTCGTATTTGACGACTGGTTTAAACATCAAGCAGATGCCGGCGCATGTTAAACTATTAGCGTTGAGACGACACTATAAAGAGTGGACCTGAACACTTCAAAATAATGACCGCAGTTGGTCTTCAAGGACGAAAAAAAGAATCTGCTAATGTCCGATTGATGATTGTCGCCAAAGAGTTGTTGATTTTGCCCCTGTTCTGCTTAAAGCTTACAGAGTAATAATTTGGGACAAGATCCAGTTTCTGGCGAATATTCCAAATGTTATAATTCCTCTCCTGTTGAAGCGATCGAAAACTTGGTCGTTTTTATTATTCAGGTTTTGGGTCCATTATCTGCTTTATAAACATTGTATTAAGAAGCTCTTGTTCCTTGGCTCTTTCCGTATGATTATTCAACACACATACACACCACACCACTTCTCATCATTCTCCAGTTGAAACCTTTGGTCATTTTTGTGAGTCTCTTGGTCGAGTTAAAATACAAGGACCCACCTCCAATAGCAAAACTTGAGAATATTATACACAGAACCAGTACATGGCGTGTGGAAGAAACTACACACGTATAAATGCAATATTGAAGCACGAAGCTCTTTCTCGGGCCTTTTGTTTCATCACTTTCGTGGAAAGGCAATTTAACCACCCTATTTAAGCACTAGATTTAGGTCCTCATGAATGATTAATTTTTACCACCTGTTACAATTACTTTTTGATACAACCAAATGTAGCTTTGTGGGACATTATTTTCTTGAGTTGAATCAACCGTCCAGAACTTGTTGAAATTGATATGAATCCCAAAAGATTCTACAACACAGCATTGAGCTGGAAAGACGCAACATTAAAAATGGCGAACATGAAAACTGATATGAACCATGTTGTTGTGTTGAATTTGAATTATTTACGACAGGGCAAAAGCGCGTGTATTTGTACGTAGCGAAATGGAGAGAAATGCAGGACTGTCCATACAAGGTAACTTCCCAATACTTTGTGAACACTTGAATCATTTTGACAAATGTCCCTACCTTCATATATCAAGGAAACGAGCAACAATTCTTCTCTTTCCTTGCATTCTTTCCACTTAAATTACTCTGCGAACTAGTTTTATAACGATGAGACGACCATCAGTTTTTGGTCATCCTGTTACGTTTGATATCTTTCAGTCACTCTTTCCACTTTTATTATTATTTTTATGACGTTTTATCAGTATTTGCAGACTCACTTGTAACTTTTTCTTCAGTCCATCATATGCCGTATCTGCAACTGACCATAATGGTGAATCCACACCCGGCCAGTCATCGTGTTCATCATCAAAAGAGCTCAAGTGAGTTTTTAACGAACATTGGCTAATTCCTGCTGGCCATATATTCTTGCATTTAATTACAAAACAAGCACGTAAATTCTGTCCCATCAACACTCGAGTTTAAATTGCTCTCAGGTGCTTCATATTCCAGTAAATCACAAAATTGGTTTCGCTCCAAATTCACACCTCGCGGCAGAATATCTTGTCGGTTTGGCCAATACTTGATTGATAAAGCCGATATTGGAAGATTCTCGTATGAGCGGCCAACGAGGAGAAACTTAATCTGTTGAATAGTTGTTACAGTTAAATGATCCTTGTATGCGTCGTCGGGCCTTTGTATTCTGGATGTAGCAAACAAGAATATATCCGTGTAACGTGGTTAGATTGAAGATTAGGCAAAAAGAACAATAACGAGATTTACAACAAGATCAATTACTCATTCCGAGTGCAAAAAATGCAGAGCACCTTCTTATAAAGATCAGATGGAGAGAAACGTTGGACCAGAAGTCCACGATGATATTGGCTACACTCATTGAAGACGTTCCGCATACATATATACGTTGTGTGCAGTTTGAAGGAATGAATAATGCACAAATGATTAAGATGGAAAAATACCCGAGGACAATCTTAATGTGTCCAGTTTCTTGCCATTAATTCTCCTGGTATCAACTTTTGGAAGCTGATAGATTTATAAGCCTTTGCACCACGAGCCGCCATTAGGGGACGAAAAATGTATGTATGTGTGGGTATGTCCGATCATATACAGCTTTGGTACAATTTACGTAGTTGGAAGTTAAGGAATTTTCTCGTCCAATTGAAATATTATCTTGTAGTGACGGAAACTAGAACAACTTGCTTTTTATCTTCGTCTTGGGTTCTGCAACCGCATTCTAATCATCATCTCTCCACTTGCTTCCACCTTGAGCAATAATTCAGGTAGTCCAGGGAAATTGTGGCATTTAAATCAGCCGCCGACGTAAAGCCAAGAAGCTTGTTTCTACAAATCTTTCGTATATGGTGGAGTAAGAAAATTTGACGATTTTTGTGATCTGGTTGCACCATCATGAGTAAACTGTTTGGCAGATGATTATTCGCTACAGGTTTGGTGCATGGCGGTACATTTGCTGATGATACCGAGATAAGGTATACTGATAGCCGTCGCCAGATTAGCACTTTTATAATCATGTCTTGATTTCAAGTTCGCTAATTAACTGATAGGTATAAAGGCTGCGCGAAAGCTTTTACAGGCAAAAAGGTTATGGAGCAGGAGCAATAAGTGAACATTGTTGAAATGAACTTGATGACAAAAACTTGGCTACCAAAGGCAAGCGATGATGATGTGAAGAGCATCTTCTTCAAGCGTTGAACATCATGCTGATGGCAAGCTTTCGAGAATTTGAGATTACGACAAGATGACGCGACCGACCCACGACGACGATGGTGACAGACAACATCATAAAAATCCAAACACAGAACCAGCATACTTATTGCTTTTTTTGAGGACATTTATACAAGCAAACTTTCTTTTGGCGTTGGACAATATACATGTGGACTCCTGGTAGCAAGTTGACGGCAGTTCAAGATGAACTGAATCAGTTTATATTGCCATTAGGTGGCGAAGCAAGTTAAGGGTGACATAGCTCGACCTTTTGAAGCCTGTGGCTTTTATTAAACTTTGTGGAAAGGTCGGTTTATTTCGCTTGTTCACTTGACATGTTCCCAAAATTCAACAAACCTTTGCCACATGCTGCGACGTCAACCAAACATAACTACTTGTATGCTCTTTTGACAACATCTTTTGTGACTGTTGCGCGACCGTCGGGCTGCTGTTGGCACAAGATTTCTAGTATTCCATTTGTATGTATCTAGTTTAATGGTATGTCGTAAAGTTCCCCAAAAATGTATCATTATATCAGATATCCAGCTCTGATAAAAAGCCGTTGCTCTCATATCTTCTTCATCCACGCATACCTTCCTACGTTTCCCTATGGAAGCGTCTTCCTCTTGATCGTCTTCTTTTTTCTGATCATTAATTTCTTCCGAGTGCAACAAAAAATCAACAAAATCACCCATTATTGGGGCTGTTATCGATTACTAATATATGTTAATGTGATGCAAATTGCAACAGCCCACCGGATCTTTTCTGCGCATCTTCCTTTTCGTGAACGCGCCCTCTGAAATTCATTGGTCTTATTTAGCTAGTGAATAATCGTTTTTGGCATACCAAAGAATTTCACCAGTTCATTTGGGAATTTATAGCAGCAATAATTTCGCGATAACTTTGGAGATCACTCCGTTTCGCATTTAAGTATTGTCCAATAAATGACTGCAGACGTATAGTTTGTTGGTTTCAGAGGTTCGATGAAAAGGGCGATAATGGCTCGACAAGTTGCAAAATACGTAAAGTCCAAATGGACTTTTATATTACCTATGACCTTTAATAAAACTGTAACGGTATATCACGAGTTTGAGCACGAGTGTGTAGGTAAAACAAGGTGGATTGCCGATGGAAGTATATGGTTCTAATCGTGTGCTTGAGTATGGACGGGTTGTTCCATTTAAATTTCAAAGTTTTTTGCAAAGGCATCAATCGCATAAATGTCAGCAAAGTTACAGCAGCAGACCAACCTGCTGAATATATGCACTGATCGCACTAGTATCCGGTAACTTGTACATGGTTTCTCAAGAGTCATGTACGTTTGCAAAAAAACAGAGATGGCAAAAAGAAAACCATTCTAACTGCACGAGTTACTAACGATGACCATCATTAAATCGGAACAAGTTATCATTAATACTGCAAAAAAAGTTACATTTCGGGTGCAGAGTATTTCATCAGTTGTGCACTCTCTGTATAAGTTCCTGTTGCACCTTTGGAAATCATGTTTTGCCCATTTCGTGTATCACAAACGAACAATTATACGGACACTACCTTTGTTGAGTTCCCTCGAACCTCGGGTTTATATGTTGATTTGGATTTGATAAGCCTGAGACAAACTAGAAATAGCCAACCAAAGTACGTAAACGTTGGCGTAAAACAATATTTTAAAAAGTAAGAAAACCTGGACTGCACGGTTGACCAGTATGTGTCGGTAGAAAAAGTTTATGCCGCTTTTTCTCTGTTAATTTATAATTCAAGGATTCGCAAATTCTACACGGCTTAATGTAAAACCAATGTTATTAGATGTAGCTTTTTGACTTAGCATTGCAAAGCCTTTTGTTGTCTCCTGCACAAATCCTACTTTCAACATGAGGATTAGTGTACTTTAAAAAAATAGATACGAAAACACATTATCGGATTAAATTTTTCGTTTACGAAGAAATACTTGCATTATCATTTTGCCTCTAAATCGCATTTACGAAAGAGGGATCGTGTCACCTTTCATCTTTAAAAGAATTATTACCAGGGACATGGCAAGACAAATTTTAAAGTTTCAGATCAAAATATGTCTCGCCGCCTTTTTCACCATAAAAAACGGAGCAACCTTTTAGCAGTTTTGCTTCATTTGAGGGTCGGATGAATGGATCTGCCTTTATGTGTCGAAGAGCCAATTCAATGATCAGCACACGATCACTGTGGTCCGCATGAATAGAACCCTATTTTCATGCTTTTCTTTTGATATCACATGTAATTTTTCACCCTGTTGAAATGCTCCACTTAGGACGGGACATGCCGGATGATTCATCATTTGGTCCATTTTTGTCCAGGTCACTAGAAGTATATAATAGACCGTGGACAAGCGTGTCCGAGTTGAATGCAGATTCTTATTGCTCTGATAAAAGCTGTGAGCTCTTCAACAAAGAAGTGCATTCTTCTGGTAATGGTTGGCAAACTCAGATGTTTTGTACTTACCTGGCGTTTCCTTACTGGTGGTCTCTATGAAGTCGTCCGGTAGCTTATTCATATGCAAAGCAAGCATGATTCCGGATCCAGTTTAAAAGAAAGCTCATTAATCGCTATTGAAAAGTACGGCAAGTTTTCGAGTACATGGGAGTCAGCACATTAATCGATTCTTGGCTCATAATTATTCGAGTAAACACGCCCGCCATTCGTAAATTAAATTGGTTTGTTTTCTGGTCTTCTGGTGAAACTGGAGTACTGAGAATCTTTTCAATGTTGTCGACAATATGCTCTTTAGAATTGCTCATCTAATTTACGTTATCAGTAATTAATGCACATAATACCTAACAGTTGAACAGTTGTCCTTACAAATAAACCTAAACTGAAGAATCGATGCAACACATGTGCCTTTTGAAGTACTTGCCGTCTGCATCAGTGCGGTTTCTAAGCTGCGCAGTTGTGCAGAACTGATATGCGTCGAATGTGATAAAAAGACTAGTTTATTGGTGGGTAATAATAATTGTCGAAATGTGTTACGCACCGAGTTGCTCATAATCAGGTGTAAAACGGTTTTTTTCTACCTGACAATGAATACTCTTCCTTGGTCACAAACAATGTGGTTCTCCTAGTCAGTCAGCAAAAATATCCTGGCCCTGGTCAATCCTTTCGAGCGAAATTCTTGTATTTGAATGATGTGAAATTGATAATTACCCGGAGGACTTTGATTCCGTATAAAACCCTGCTGAATGCCGCCGCTGCCAGGGTTACTTTAACATCAAGCTGAATAGAGTACTTTACCAATGACAATAGTAGAACTTGAACATAATCAAACTGCAGAAGAACGTTTGCGATGATCGTATGTATCCTCACAACTGAAACGCAAGCTCGCTTGAAGCTCTGATCCAGATTCGAACTTAGGCTTCAACTGGATCGTTCAAGAATTTTCATGAGTAAAAAGAGGGAAATATGTGCAATTTGTATCGTATCCATGAGAAGAATTATTTACTGTACGAGGTCTTTTAAGGCCGCTGAAACAATAAACAGTTTGGCCTATGATCTCCGTTGTCAGAATCATAATAATTAAGGGAATTGTTTTGATTTCTTTTACAGATGAATCAATTGTGCAAAGTGTGTGGCGAACCCGCGGCTGGATTTCATTTTGGAGCTTTTACCTGCGAAGGATGCAAGGTGAGTTTCAAGTTTTGAGTTTGTATTATTGCATTATGTAAATTTTATTGATTTCGGTTAGTACTGAATGCTGGTGTATTGAAAAACATTCCATCTGCAGATAATTTAAAATTGACAATAACTGAAAGGAAAAAACTGCATGAGCTTTGTAGAACAAATTTAGATACCGAAAAAATATTTCAAAATTTCTGAAAGAAGAGGTCGAAGAATCTTAGACTTTTTTGTTCAATGTATTGTCTTTGAAAGATTTTTCTGTTTGTTTTGCAGTCATTCTTCGGCAGAACTTACAACAATGTTGGCGGGGTGCTAGAATGCAAGAATGGTGGAAGATGCGAAATCACAAAGAAAAACCGCACAAGCTGCAAAGCGTGTCGATTGCAAAAGTGTCGGATGGTAGGCATGTCCAAGTCAGGTTCGCGTTACGGTCGAAGGTCAAACTGGTTCAAAATACATTGCCTCCTTTCTGCTCAAAATCAAAACGGGATGAATGGGTCGCCGGAAGCGAACAATAATAGCACAACTGTGACCAACAACAACCCGAGTTCAGTAGGCAGCTCGACAAACGGCGGAAGGATGGGCGGCAAAGTCAACGACGGCCCCGACGATCTAGTAAGGCCCGGTTGTAGCCCGCGATCGTTAGAGTCGCCAAGCTCCGACGCTTCTCTCGACGACAAAAGTTCGACTCCAGTCTTCAACACGCCTCCAGGATTCCCCATGGACGTTAAGCCAAACGAGTTCTCACCTTTGGATCTAGTTTTTACCCGAGATTTCATGAAGCTCGGTTATGACCCGCTGCGGTTCTGGCCAAACATGTTGGGCCAGCAGCAAAACCTCCAAAACCTTCAGAATCTCCATCCGCTCAACCTGTACCGATTCATGTTCCCCAACTTCCCTGCAGCGGGAGCCTTTCCCGGTGCCTTTCCACCAAGTCCTTCTCAATTACTAGTTCCTCCAACGGGTCGTGCCAACGGAAGTCTTCATACCGCCGAAATGCTATCGGCCGCTGCAGCTGCTGCCGCTAAAAACATGACGCTTCCGCTTACACCAACTGGGCCCAGCAGCAGCACGCCGCCAAGCAGCCAGCGTCGATCAAATCCTCTAGTTCTTCCGCCATCGTCCAGCCTAACGCTCACACCTCCAAACGGTTCGGACGAACCCTGTTACCGTCCATCTTCAGCGTCGCCACAACCGCACGAAGACGCCCCGCTTGATCTTTCCGCCCGAAGCGTCAATAATAATAACATATGTAATCTGATCCGTGTCAAAGGTCAGATTAGCTCAAACTGTGACGACGAGGACGATCGCGACAGTTACCGATCTGACGGTGAGCGGACTCAAGCAATTTATGAAAGTGCTTAGCGTCCAATAAGATTTTAAATTTAGTGTTTAATTCCCAGCAATTTAGCAATTGTTTCTTATTACCAAATAGTAATGTAATTCTTTCTGCAAAGCAACACAACGCTGTACATTACTGTTCCTCGTTTCAGTCCCTCCTGTATCGAGCCCAGTGTAAAAGTTCGCAAGTCGGAGATAGTCCTTGTCCCGAGTCCCGGTGTCAATGTTGATATAGTTTTAATTAATGCTGCAATGCAATAGGTTACCCAAAAACGTTTTTTACCAAAAGGTGTTGATTAATTGTGTTAACTTCAAGGTTATTAGCAGACCACATGTTCGTTTGGCCAGAGCAAAACATTATTACCTCTTTTATTTATTGCTACATGAGCTAGTGGACATAGACATTGCCTACAATAGATCAAAGTGTTTCTGTACATAGATTAGATGAGGATTTGCAAATCTGTACAAAATGTAGTGTACTTGAAATAGCTAGTATCAATGGCCGGAAAGTTTGTAATACCATTAGCTTGTAAGAAGTTGTATTGCCATCCCTTGTGGTGTACTCTTGATGTATTTCTGTAATTTAGCCACTTTTTACACGTCAAAAAAGGTGTTCGCAAATTATCAAGTAATTTATAAATAATAAATATTCGCACCTTTTGCAAAAATATTTTGATAATGCTAACATCGACGCCAATTGGTGCTCTGTAGTAAGCAATCCTTTTATTATTGTCGTTGCGAATAGGCACTACTCCTAAGGGCTGATCAATAAACAGCGTCTCAAGCAAATATTTATGATGCTCCGTTCGATGAATTAGCTGGATGTTTTGCTTTGTCAAAATAAATGCCACGACATGTATCTGGTCTGGGAAATTTCCTTTCAAATCTCTGCTAGGGAAAAATTTCAGTTTTCGCATGTCTACACCTTCTTGAAAAACATTGCATGTCTCCATTCGTGTGTTTAATTGCTGCATGAATCCAATTAAGTACAGCTTTTATTTCATTGTTATGTGCTACTGTGATGCTAATTAAACTCAATTTGTACCTTTCTCGGCAGATGGTTTATTGTGCACAATTTGCATGCATTTTCGAAGTTAATAGAAAAATATTATCATACAAAATTCAGGTTTTGATACGTACACCTATTTTAATGACCGTTTTCTTACAAACACGCCAGGATGCGAGGAAAGCTTGCATTTTACTGGGCCATAGTAAGATACAATACAGATTCACGTAATATAGAACAAATATATTAGCTCAAAGTCTAGCAAATTGGTTTGC
Organism: Sphaeridia pumilis; assembly: GCA_034698345.1. Lineage (NCBI taxonomy): Eukaryota > Metazoa > Arthropoda > Collembola > Symphypleona > Sminthurididae > Sphaeridia > Sphaeridia pumilis. The sequence continues at coordinate 9,771 of JAQGBJ010001297.1, read as the reverse complement.
GAATCCCCCATTCGCTGATAATCATGTTCATAATGAGAGAAGATGAGAATATGATTATGCATAACAACATACGTGATTCCTAATGCTCATTAGCAAAAAAGAAGATTCATATATGCTTGATTGGGCTTCTGATCGTGATTTTCTACATTTTGCATTGTGAAGACTCGGGCAACAAAAGTATGCGACGGCTGTTAGCCACCTGGCTCGATATATGAAGCTCTAAAAACAGTTTACAGAGAAGTGAATTTCCAACGCTGACCCGCACAAATTACAATGTGCTGCATCATCTATTCATAAAATCATTGATTCTTGGATATGAAGAATTCAGCTCGAATTCGGTTTCACTTACGTTGGAGCTACCTGAAAGTAAAGGAATAATGGCACTTGTTCTAATACTGGCACTTGTTTACATGGCTGAATAAACGCAATCAGTAGCATATCATGATGAAATTCGTATAGTTACAAAAGAAGTGAAAGAATCGTTTTCGACCACCGAAGTAACGAATCGGCATAGGAATGATAACGAAGCAGGAGAAGAATATCTCTGTAAAAGTGAACGACTTACTTTTGTGGCTTCCTAATGGACCACCAACAAGAACACAATATCAAATGTAACAGTACAATCAAAATTTACCCCTATTCTTCTTCATTTAACAAATCTCAATGGACCACGTTCGATGGCTTCTGTCACGACATTGTAAAAACACAGATCTACTTTTTATTTCGCTTCTTCTTCATCTCGCATCAAATCTATACACCGCCATCATTAGACTGAACAACCAATACAGCTCTATTATAATTTCCAAAAATTTACCCTGAAATCAATCCATCACGTCGTGCCATCTAACAAAGGAGAGCAATGACTCGGCTCTTTTATCCTTGCATCTTATGCGCCCTGCCATTTTAAAATACCGAAGTATGGTTTCCAAAAATTTAAATCATTTCATGCTATCTCTGATTTTGCTATTTGATAAAAAATTGAGAAACCTAGACAGCTTGTGCCGACTCTCCCTAAATCAGGAATGAATTTAGCTATCTATTGACCAGTGACCAGGTAATTACTCGCAAAAAACAAAGAAACTTGATCAATTTGTTCAGTCAAACCTGAATTCAAGTTTCCTTACTTGCATATCAATTGAAGATAAAATAAGAAATTTATTACTGTTCTTACCTTTAGCGGTAAGTGCCTTTATCAACGAACTCCTGACCTACCCTTGCTTTTTGCTGCAACTCACATGTTGTCGTTGTTGCAAATGTCACCTTTATGCATTTGCATCAGCTTCTACCAGCTTTCGCCATTTAAGGAAACGGGACAAATTGCATCAAAAAAGAGAATAAATCTCCTGAAAAAAGGAAGCGGATCGAGAATGATGCACTGTCAGCGTGCTGAAAACTTGATGCAAAGTAATATTTCCTCGACAAACACGTTAAATTTCCAATTGTTTCCATTTCCTCAGTAGAAATATCACCTTTTGTTTCACAACGGAGGATGACTTTCATATTAATTTTGGTAACTTCATCTACAATGTTTTTGTCAGCTTCGTATCTATCGGCATTGATTTATAGTTTTTCTCCTAGTGTGAATCTGCCTACTCATCTGATTGACATCACCCCCCAACAAGTGCACATGTAGTGTGGCTTAACAGAAGTAAACTAGTGTGACTCGAATCAACTTCTTTGATCGCTTCCCACCTTTATCAGAAGATCAATGTCAATCATACTGTTATGTACTTTCCTTTACGTTCTAGCGCTGCTGCTCCTGCACGAGCCATTTCTGCTTTCACTCCACATAATCTTGTGTCAATACTTTGAGCATTATAAATTCAGTTGTCTGCGACTTCATCAATCTTGATTTCTTGCTCATGTTCTGTATCAACATTTGAACACAAAAATCCGGCATTGTTTTCATTGAGCCAAGCCGGTATTGAGCTTAAACCACCTAGTGATAAAATGGGTGAGAGGGATAGCTAGAAATTACACAAGTTTTTTTAAAGGTTCATACGCCATCAACCCCCCACCAAGGTGTGGTTCAATACATTACTCGCTCCCGCACATCTTGTCTTTTCGTAACTTGAAATGCTTTAGATGTGTGGTTTACTTCATTAGACAAGATATGAAATTAGCGGTTGTGATTTATAAGGCTTGGAAATTAGAAAAGCAATTTACTGGCATCCCTCCGACTCCAAGTAGCAAAACTAGTTTAAGCTGGGGCACCTTCACGTCGGTTCTGGACTGGCAAACAAGGGTGCCTTTCAGCAAAGATCCGCATACATATTGTCGGCATCATCATCGTCATTTGCACCTTACCGATACCCTCGCATACCTTTTTACCTGCAGGTTTTATGAGTTCCAGCATTTCGTTTATCCAGCGAGGACAATACTGCTGCAAAGATGGCCACCGGAGTGCAAATTAACCGCAAGCACCCCATGGGTAAGTACTTTCACGACATTTATTAAGATTCGTGTGAACACCCGGTAAGGGATATATGCGAAAACGTGCTTGGATTTCAACCTGCCATCAAATTACGACGACGTGCTCTGAAGCCGGAACCGTCACTCAGGCAGATGGACAAAGCAATAAATTTTAACAATGATAACAGCAACCGGCACCAGGCCAATGTCCGTAAGCCTGCTTTGATTTTGATTGGGATCAACTGCCCCTTCTGTATACTGTGACTATAACCATCTTCTCCTGCTTTTTGTAATAACTATAATAATTATAATTAAGGAAGAGTTTGCAATCTTACTCTTTTGAGCCCTTGTAAGATAAAGTTTTCTACAAATACCCAAAGGAAGCTCTTCCAAATTTTCAAGCATGGAACAACCAGCCACTCTTCAACAAAGTATCAGTTTGACCTCTGAAGTAGTAGCACAAATTAAGCAAAAGGTACACGAGGCGGTTGAAGCCTTCGCAGCCAGAAAAGAAAATTATATATATTCTCCAGAAGTGCAAAAGCGAAAGAATAATGTACGCGTACAAGTTTTTTCGTGATTGTAAAAACATGGACAGGTAAAAACAGACATTCGAGTTCGCGGCTCCTTATGAATTTGACCACCAAAGAATCCAGTTTGTACAGCGAGCCCAAGATTATTGTACCGCTTAATTTTGCTCCATACATTTGACCATAGCCATTATTCTGGGCATGCAGCGTAGGATTTAGGAATTCAATAAAATCGATGAATTTTTTCATAGCACAGTATACACAAAGCTGCTATGCAATTTATCATTAATGGTTCAATTTCTAATAACAACAAAAGGCTTGGAATTAATCTTCAAAATCCAAGGACTCAAGAATAACTCCTATGATCTTTCAGCACAGACGTGAATTGTCGGGAATTAGACTTCCGGACGTCAACGCTGTGACAGACAATAACACCTACCCGGTAGAAACTTTACTGTGGCTCTACGAAAAAGGCTTGACAAAAGTACGGTTCTGGGTGGCGAGTGGCTGCTGAAGAGCGCAATGACCATAAGAATCCGATATTATATAAAAACGATTTGAACAATTTGTGCTGCTCTTAACGTGTCACGAAGAAACAAACCATGATTTTCCCGTAACAAATCGAATCGCCGGATGTTTTCGGTTCGATCGTTTAACCGCAATCCTTTATATCCTCATCCTGGCTGGTTACCAGCTTCTTTGTTAACTTGAACTATTATTGCAGTGCTATCATTAAACGTTATTGCATTACACGCACGGACGAGTTTAACAACTGTTCCTTGTTGTTCTGCAAAGACTTGACAAATGGCTCAACGTGTTCTTTACCTTTATCCCGAAATTTCATGGGGAGATACACAATCATTTTTCTTCAATTTATTTTTTCCAGCCGCACCTTCCGTTTATTCAGTCCAAAAGTGTCGTTTCACATATTCTGCAATGCTTCTGACTGATCCATCGTGCGACAAATTAACATTTCTTCCTGGTTTTAATACAAGATTCGTGCCAAGTTAAAAAATTGCAAGATTCAGGCAATTCTGGTAGTTCGCTATTGAGGCAGTGTGTGTTCTGAAGAAGCAAGATGCATCTGCAGCCGCGCTCGATCTAGCGGTTCTTGTCTGGTCTAGTCTCCACCTTGAAAGCGCTGTCTCACAAGGTTAATAGATTAAGATCTGACGAAAGAAATTACCCCCTTAATAAATTTCCTCTTGGCAGGTGTTTTAAAAACAAAGCAACTGGCCAGTACATTTTGCTTACAAACTGGTCATGCTTCAGGTGGTAGAAGGAGGCACCCAAGTGGATTTGTTTACTTTCCACCTTTTCTCCAGCATCCCCGCTTGAATACATTACCTCACAACTTGTAAGGACGTTGGACAAGTCTCCATTCACAGCATACTCACAAGATCAATGAGCGATAAAAGCTAAAGCTTAAGGTAAAAATCATGTTCTCTTTTAGACGAACACGGACCAAAGATGTGTAACAAGATTCAGTCGAAATTTTTGAGACTTTACTCGTTCTAGACTCTAGACAACCTTTTCACTTGTTTCATAGCTATCCGTTAGCGTAGAAACATATTTACTCGAAAAGGTGCTTTTAGTATTACTTGACGCCTAAACCAGGTACAAGTCAGGCATCTTGTCTTCTATCGTTGATTCCAGGCAAGATCAACTTCATATCTAATTAATAATGCTAATAAAGCCTAAACATGTTGCTTGTCTCTAAGAGTTTTTCTTCAAAACAAAGTTCGGCAACCACAAAAGGTTTTTGACAAAAAACTTCAGGAATCCAAGCGCTGCATACAACGAAGGTGGTGGGCAAATTACACAGGGAGCGTTAATTATCCAGCATAAAATTTGATAATGACAGAAAGTGCAATAAAACCACTGCAAGCCTCTTCAGTGCAAACTGACTGAGACTATGAGTTTAATTGCTCAAACGGAGATCAAGCTTCCAACGTATCAAGATTGGTTGAAGTAGAAATGAATCTACCACCATGCTAAATTACACCCACAACAAGAACTAAGGGAACCGACATATTTTTTCAGAGGCTTCTCTACTGCATTTAGTCACGGTTCGAACGAAATTTTCTAAAAAAGTTCAAAAGCCAAGTAATGGGGAACCAAAAGGGGTGAGACAGGTTGGAAAACTTAAACTTTCGCAAAGTATAATGACACGCGTCAGGTGGTAAGAATTCCGCCCGAAACCTGCTCATGTGGTCAATACATTTTTGACACTTTGGTATAAATTATGCTCTGTGTAAATCATGTGCTGTACACGATTCGAGCCCATGTATGTTTTGGAAGACGTGAGTCAAGACTTTTTGTCCATGGACAATCCACTATAATTCAATCAATTAAGTGTCGTAAATCAGGTCGGAACTTTGTTAGATGGAAGGAACTACGCTGTTGTTATGACGTGTACTGTGCATATGTTTTCAGGTAGTCTTCAAACTTTACCACCAGCGTTGTAAGCTGAAGAACAGTCATTACTTCAATTGAAAAAGTCTTGCTTTGGGGAGAAAGAGGCTTTTAAGATGTGAGTATGGCGCATACATTGATTTTATGGTGAGTATAACAAAAGCGTGTCTGGACTCCAGCCTGACGCGTTCGTTTCTATGGGACTATTGTAGCTGTAATTTGGAATTTTGTATAGCTTACTCACTCTGGAAAGGCAATAAATTCACTAATGTACTCATAAACTAGTGGTTTGTGTGGTAACAACACAACACGGTTTCGAGCGAGACAGATGATTTTTGGCAAGGCCTCCAAAGTTGTAAAAATGTGGCCTTACGCATTTGCTTGAACTTGTCAATGGAAGCAGATGAGTAGAAACTGAAGAACAACATGTAAGAATAGCCATAAGGGATTTTGTTGAATGTATGTTTCCTTAGTTATTTAAAGGGGACAAGTTACCAGAATATGTTTGCGTATTTTTGCAAATTTGCACGTGTTGCTTCATTGTTCATTTTACTGCTAATAAATTCTGAGTAGCTTGAAGAAACCCAGATATTCAACAAAGAGGACCTCTAAATGTTTGTAATTTGTACTTTGCCGTTGTATGGACTGCTTCTGCTAACTTTTAACACACGTTGATTCGACCAAGAACAGGCTAACTTTTTTGAAGCCTCATAATAGAGGTTGTGAACAGTGAACATACATGCTTACGGAAACTACGATTAACTACATTATGAAAGTACGCGTCACATTTGTTTGGATGGACATTATCATTTAAAATGCTGCCAGAAGAAGCCAAGTTGTATATGATGGTTCACATTGTTGGTTAAAGCTCAAGCTTCAAACCATCAGTTTAATTTGCGGCTCCTTCATCCTCGTTTTTCTAGTGATGGCTGAATAACAATAGGCTCATTGTTCGTTATTGGTCATGTTGGAGCTGGTGAATGAGCTGGTTTGTTTATAACATCTTACTTATCAATTTCTTTTCAATACCTAATTTACAACCAGGTCTATGAGAGTTCGGGAACAATAGCGAATTTAAAGTTAAGGCATGTGGTAAATAATAAATGTACCACAAAATACTAACCATATCGCAGTTTTTATTGGTCGGTTGCCAAATCAATTACAGGGCTGCCATTAAATCATCTTCGCTGTCTGTGGTGACTGCGCACCCTTTAGAATTATGAATCCTACCTACGGAGTTTCACACCTCAAACATTGCTCATTATGCAGTTCTGCATTAATTACGGCTGGCCCAGAAGTTTCCACCTTTTTGTCTTGAACCTAATCATAATTTTAGCAATACACTTTTTATTGCTACTTTTGCATTGTTACTGGCTAATGGAATGTGCCCGATACTTTAGATACGTCCGACAAAACCTATAATTCTGTTCTATTTGTTTTTACTATCGGCGTTAAATTTTGTCGGCACTTTTTCCTAATCGGAGCGAAGGAGCACATGTAAAGTGTCTATGTGCGGCTTTGATATCCCGCATCGAAAAATTACAGAGTTGATGATAGCGTATTTAACAGATCCGAAATTTACTCGTGCCACAAAGTCAAGTGATAGCTTTGAGAGAAACTATAAAATTCACTCTGATAAGTTGGAATATGGATGGCGATGAATACAGTTTTACTGCCAGTAAAATGCCAGAGTGGATCGGATATACAGCAGAGCTTTATGGAATTTTCAGTTCATGATGGTATCCCGGTTACTTGTTCTGACAAAAAATCATTCCAGGTACATGTATTTCCTCTTCTCTTCTGCATATTTCTGCTCAAGTTCATCTTTTGTGCATTATCAATTTTAACCAGACTTCATTGTTGTCCGTGACTGGAAATCTACGTGGATGAGCAATGTAAAAAGAACCAAAAATGCTGGAATTTCTATTCCTTCCTCCTTCATGTCCTGATGATCTGCATAGAATAAAGTGTATTATCTGAACCTGTTCTTCTTACTCGAGCGTTTATCTAATGTCAGGTGGGTATATGGGTATTCGTTTTACAATATGCCGTCATTTATGTAGCCATTCCACTTTCCACATTCATGATGAAATATCGAGTTATAAAATAAGACTTGTATGTGTCGTAATTCATATTGTTCAGGAGTTGTGTTTCTTCAGCAAAATATACCTCAGATCACGTCTAATATCAAGTTTACTGGAGTATGGAAGTGGTTTACGTGATTTGTTTGAGTTCAAGTTGGGAGTGTTCTGCGGACTAACTTAAAGAAAAAATCTGTATATCAGGATTTGGCGATTTAGAAGTTTGCCAAACGTCTGGCATACGTGCGTCTTTTCAGAACCTTCAAAACTCACTCAATACGCAAACGTTTAACTGCAACCCAACAGACAAGCAAAATGATGGGTGAAAAATGAATTTTTGTGACAATGTAAGCACGTGATTCATAATGCAGCATTCAAGCACTCAATGATGAATGGAATTTATTATGCTGACCTCTGAAAATCTCAAAAAAAACTCTTGACTGCAATTTCAAAATATATAACAGAAGCGTCTAGACATCACTATTCGAAAGCCGAATTCCAGACTTGGATGAGCTTAAACTAAATTCAATTTCGCTTTTATCGATCAGATGAGTAATATTGTTTTGTTCAAGTTCGTGAGATAATTTGCAACACACATGGTGTTTAAAACGCAATAAATGTGCGTTTAAATTCTCTAAAAGCACGCTCGGAAGAGCGATAACACTAAGCGGCATGGCCAAATTACTGGAAAATGGATTATAAAATCGAGCGATTTTCTGTCCACTGTAATAAAGTTTTACTAGGCAGCCGCACTTAATTCGATTTATGTCTTGATTACAAGGCAATTTTTATTCAAATACACTTTTCGCTTGCTCGCATAGGGGAGTAGCATGAGTTCTACGTCTTCTTGATCATGTCTTTAGATCAGACGAAACATAATTTGACAGGTATGTGGTTGGTATCGCGATACATTCTCTCAAAGTTCGCGATTAGGCTTTACTCAGGCGTTCAAAGTAAAGGTTCAAATTTAGAAGAAGCTCGCTTGGTTTTTTTGCGGGAGATCCATGATTTTTAATGGAATACAATGTTCAGGTAGAAGTTAGCATGACGACATTTTATATAGGCTCAAAAACTAACTCTGGTTTGCGCATATTTACATCATGTACCGTTTGTTGATTAATACTGAATTGGCAAGGGTTGTTTCAAATTAACCTGGCAATTATATAGCTGCTGCTAAAATTACATGCTGAATGCCAACCAGCTTTATTCATGATCATATTGAAATAGGTTGCACGCAAAACCGACAAAAACTTGTATTTTTACCACCGAAGGATTGATGAGTTGACATCATATCATAGATAAACCCGCTGATGTCTTGTTCTTGTGGCTTGAAACGCCGCGGTTTTGTCTTGCTACAGTAACAAAATGAGATGTAAAAGCCTGGCTTTTAAAATTTGCAATGTGTCAACAGCCCAACAGTTCCAATATACAAAGAGTTGAAATATTGTTTAAAAATTGGCAAAAAACTCTATCGTGTGGAAAATGTCAGAATGTTTCTGTTGGTTTGTTTTGAACGGGACATGAAATACTACCAGCCGTCCATTTGAATCATCTCGAAGCTGAAGGAAGTAAACAGAAGCATTCGGCAACAACTTCAGTGCTGCAAATGGACCAATGTTCCTTATGTAACTCTGGCGACAATTCATGCAAATAAAATGGGCATATAACCCGTTCATGAATCAGGATGTCCTTGAAAAAAGTACATCGTGAATGTGATGTCAAATTCAAGTAAGAAACAAGGCAGGTGCATGAATGAACATTGGCGATTGACGGTGAGCGTCCTACCTCGGTAATATTCTTCCCTTCTCGAGGGTGCGATATTTAAGCTACAGGGAATGAGCTGAATGTAATGCATTTAGCCATGATTATGAAGCCATTACCAACATAGCATAAATGCTTCTTATTCTTTTCGTTCAGATAATGATTGATTGATGAGGCTAAAATTAATTCACCAAATAACCTGTTTCTATTTACAATACCAATAACATCCTTCATCATAATATTGTCTAATAACAAGCTCGGAGCCACTCGACACGTCCACTTACTATGGAGAAACCTACGTGGCATTCCTTACATGTTGACTGATAATAAGAAAAGGTCAAAACGCCTCACAAGAATTGCTATACCAGAAAGAAACACGAATAAGACAAGTGTTTGACTACAAGGATGCTTGAGTAGTATCAGTTTACAAAGAAAAATCCACTTGTTAAGTTGCCGTGAGACGGTAAGTTGATAAATACAGGAGGAGTTGCTGCAAAATTTAAGGCGATTCTTATAGAAATTTGGTCAAGTTTCAAATTTCTCATCTTCGACTAGACAGGACCCCCGGTGCG
>JAQGBJ010001296.1:0-24445 GCA_034698345.1 Sphaeridia pumilis | reverse complement strand
CTAGATCGAAAAGATAGACCGAGAACGTTAATATCAAGCGTTGGGCAGCGCTTGAGAGATATTGTAGTTTGAGGACTTACTTACTGAAACTTGGAAATACTGTAGCATGAAATTGCTACCGATAGCAACTGCAAGGGATCCAACAATATATCTGAACCTAACGCATTCTCCATCATTCGTGTTGCTCTTTTGACGTATTGTTCAGCGTCATCCAACTTCCCCATTGACGAATACACGTTAACCAAGTTGTCGTATGCAGGTAGATAACGCTGTAAATATTTCCAGTGTACAGAATTTCTCTATGCATCTTGATTATTTCCTTTGCTACTCACAATCAGATAAGAACCGGAATGTTGAGCCTTCAGAAGTTTTCGGAGACCGGTAAGGAGCGCCAGGTCCAGTTTGCCTTCTGCTTGATATATTTTGGACAGGTAGGACAAAGCTCGAAACGTATAGCTTTCCAAAGAGTTTCTGAATACATGAAACAATTTTTTAATAATCTAAAGCCTTTTTCATAATCTGATCTGAATCAACTCACTCGTTATGAGGAATATTAACCCAGAGGTATCTTCTCCGAAACCAATGTAGTCGCCAGACCTTTAACAGCGCAATTTTTATTCCTGACTTGATACTCTTGCGAGCTGTTTCTTTCGGCACTTTGATTTTCACAAGTTTTAGATACCTGTAAACGTTAAACTACAAGATTTTTTGATTCAGAGGGATACAGAAACTGCAACTTTGACTTACTCCAGGAACGTTTCTTTAGCGGATTGGCGCATTCCGGATTCGAATAAAGCATAACCTCTTAAAAACAGCAGCTTTTTCTTCAAAATGGAGGCTCTGATGGTGTCACCGGAAGAACCACTGTCGCTGGAAAGCCTTCTCAGCGCAATACCCTGTTTATGAAGGGAAAGTGCAGTTTGAGTCAAGATGTTCAGGTCAAGCGTTACATACTTACATACGTTACATACTTCATCAACCAGATACTGCGCTTCAGCAATCCATTCCATTGCTTGCTCTTTGTCTCCACTATTGATGGTAGCTTCTGCAGCTTCAGCTAGATATGCTGAACATTTGTCTGTTTTTCCTGAAATGAATATTGATTGTTGTAGTTTCCGCAAGTTTCAAATGCTGTCAACGCATGCGTATGCTGCTTCTCACCTGCTTCCTTCATGTGGTACACAATCTGAGAACATATCTTTGCATAGATATTCGGGCATTCACACCCCCGCAGATCGAAGCCAGTGTCTTGATCATCCGGAAGAAGGACATTATTGAAGTAACTGTCATTTTCAGAGAGCCGGTCAGTGTCAGAACTGCTACTGCACAGTCTGCCGACTGAACGAAGTCTTCTTCCTTTATAGTTAAAGTTCCGAATAGACCGTAAGAGGTACGCTTCAATACCGAAGAGCATATTTCGACCGATTTTATGTGTCCGTGAAGGAGGTACCAGCTTCTTGGAGTTCAAGGGTTGGCTAAAATGAGATCTCATTTGACAACCGGCATGGTACTATGGTACACAATTGGTGCTCAAATATTTACGATACTTACCTTGAGTATCTTTTAGCTTGAGGACGAGAAACTCTTCGTTCTCCGTCATCCTCCGAACGAGCAAGAGAAATGTTGGAGAAACGTTTCTTGATTTTCAATGTTACCGCAATGCTGCTGATACTTGACCTCACTCTCTGAAACCCTTGCATCATGAAACGTGACTTCAAGTGCAACCAGTAATCCTGAAAAACACAAAAATGTGAGCGACCAAACTATTTCGAAAATGAGCAACAATGTACACTTACCGGTTTGGCAGTACCGATTGAGGGAGTTTCCAAAATGAAACCGTAATTGTATGCAGCAAAATCTCCACCACAAAAGGTGCACACAACTGGAACGCTTTTGAGATACTGCACAACTTTAGAATGGAGCTCTTTGCTAACTTCATTTGTCATCAGGCTGTGCACAATGTCTGCCATCGGCATCTGGGAAATAATCACACAAGGTTAGACAGATGGCGAGAAAACGTTTTGAACCAGCCATGAAACACTACGAAGAAACTTACGCTTGAAAATTCAGTATATCGACAAAAAAAATGCTTCTTCCACCCCTGAACGTCGGTATCGTTTGCTAGCTCCTCTAAAAACATTTTAACTTGTATGACAAGAATAGAAGTACTAGATTTACCAAATGTCTGACTGAGTCTACCTTTGATGACATCAATGCCTGTGCAGTGACATATAGCACTTAATTCGCTGTCGCGCTGTTCTTCAGGCCGATTGCCGGAAGGATTTGCGCTTTTCCTGCTGCGAGATGCACATTGGAACACCTTGCTTTCCATTAACTTCCCAAAGCTGAGCAGATACTTCCTAGCATCCCTAGCATGATTCGGGAGAAGTCGAAGAAGCATAACCCGGCTGAACTGAGGACCCAGAACAGAAGCGCATCGGACCAACATTTGCTCAGCAGGATTCATTCCGTCGTAGTTTTTGAGTAGTGCCTCTTTTCAATGTAATAAACAAAAAAGAAAAAGTTATATCAATCAAACAAACAATTGAATGATTCTAGCTTTCATGACTTTTGATTAGATCGTCTTAGTCTTACCTTTCACACCACCCTGAACCATCCCTTGCAAAATTTCTCTTCCTTTACGAATTACACAAATACGAGTTGTAGGATCGACATCATGGGATCTGCATTACGATCCGTTTTACATGCTTACAAGTTTACAGGTAGCATGATGATCATAGAACTTACATTTCTTGTGCGATATATTTGGCTTTTACTTCCGAAAGACCTTTGAAGGACCGTTTGATGTCTTCACCCTTCCCCACAACCACGATAGCCAGTTTGTCTTGAAGCAATAGTTGTTTTAGCGTGTCATCTAAAAGCATTGGGTTCCCTTCGGTTCTAGTGTATAAGTTTCTAAAATAGAGAGAATAGAGGTTGAAATTGTACGAATAAAAAGAAACTTTCAGCTGGACTGTTTTTATCGAAATCGACGATGACTCACGTTTCTAAAATACTCGGTAATGCTTTGACCTCGAGCAGTTGGCAACAAAGCGGCAACGTCCATTCTTTCTCCAGAGGTCCCAGATGAATCTGGTACGCTTTCAGATTTTTGTAGCACAGCTTCTTCGCTTCTTCCGGAAGTATGAGCCCTCCTTCTGCGGTTCTTATGATGCTGATGATGCACATGATTTGCGGAACTTCAAGGAGAGACTTCAGGAATATCCAAGCTTGAACAGAAAGGCAGTGAGCATCATCGATACAGAGCAAGACTCTTTTGTCTTTGAGTATGCACTTCAGGATTTGTTTGATCTTCTGGTGAACGTTCTCGTGATGTGTTAGTAGCTCTTTTCCTTCGTTACCAGGTGCCCTGAGGTAGAACCATCATTATGTATGTCTTCAAAAAAATGATTTCCTGAAGATCAGTCAACTTACAGTTTTGGTTCAAGAAACTTGAGCGATAAAAGATTATTGAGGACGTGCAAGTCTTTGAAGGCTGATGGGTCTGGACACAGATTACCAAGTTTCAGTAGATGTTCTTCTCGAATAGCCCGATCACGAAGTAATCGAAGACCAAGTACTTGTGATACCAAGGCCGAAATCGGAGCTAATCTGTAATTTCAGGAGTTAAACAATTAACAAATATGTAGAAACTCTACATATTTACTGTTTACGTATTAACAACCTACTCGTTTGATTCTTCGTACAGCGGCAATGCGACTAGATAAGAGACAATCTTGTGATTTTCGGCCTCCTGAATAGCGATGGACAAAAACCGAGTTTTTCCAATGCCCCTGTCTCCATCGACAACAATCAATGAATGATTCGGTGCAACATGACTATTCGCTTCGGATGCCTGTCCAGAAAACGGGTTAGTTTCTTTCTGTAGGAATAACTTCCACATCACTTACATTCTTTAAAGTATCAGATATCTTCATTCTCTCTGCCACTCTTCCAAGCATGGGATAAACATATTGCTTCTTTGTTATATGTTCTAACCTTCATCAAGTGGCAGAAAAATAAATATTAATTAAACTTCAAGTCCGTTCTGAAACGTGCTTCAAACTTGCCTACCCTTGTGCGCTCCCTTCACCGGTGTATTCGTATACTTTGATGACGTTGGTAACTCCTTTCAAAGTTCTGAACTCTAACAGCTGGAAAGAATTTGATGGCAAACGGGAACTGTACATGGTGTCGTAAGAACAGCTCACGATACCCGGATACGCTGACATTAATCTGGCTGCTTCGTTCACCCTCATTCCGATGACTGTATACTCATGGCGTTGTTTATGCCCCAGGATACCACAGTAGCAGACTCCGGTAGTAACGCCAATGGATGCACGTTGAATTCCCTTGATTTTTGATAGACCCAGAAGAGTATCGTGGGAAAAATTCAATGCTGAACTCGTCTGCAACACAAAAACAAGTAAATCAATTTTTTTATTGATGACCAATAAACTTCGAAAATGAACTCACAATATTATCCGCAGCATAACCAGGTAAACCAAAACAGACAAGGTAACAGAGGCCCTTGTCGAACATGAGCACTTTATTTACGGATCCCTTGTACTTTTCTGCCATCTTCTGGCAAACCCCAAGTGCTTCGTGTACAACCTCGATGATGCCATCAGCTTGCCTAAAGTTTGGAAATGCATAACTGCTTGCTTTTTGTCATACATTGAGAAAAAGTTGCTTACGTCTTTGAAATCGGTGGATCTGGAAAATCGTAGTCGATGTTCAAGAATGCAATGGCTATGGCCCTGCTTTCGTTGAAAAATTCCCAAGGTATGTCGTCATCCAGCTGCAACCATATCACAGCATGGCATCAACAACCGAGACAAGAAATTCCCGAGAACAATTTTTAGACCCATTTACGTTCTTAAGCACTATTGGCAAGATGTAGCCTCGCAGTTTATCCACATGAAGATCTTTCGTGGCGACATATGATCTCAATATTGCGGAATTCGGGAGGGCCAGGGACACTAAAACATTACACAACATTCATTAGTTAGCCAGATCCTCGTTAGTTGTTTATCGTAATGATCTACATATAGTTTATTCACATGGCTTCTTGAGCTGGTAATTCTTGCCCAAAGTCTTGACAAGCTTGTCTTCCGGGGGAAAGACTCGCAGGTAGTCTTTGCGCTTTTCGTCAATTCTGAGCATTTGAAAAGCGTCGTCTATCATCGATCTATGTACAACAATTTCTCCAGAATCACACAGGCTTTCAGCAACTCGGGCATAGTATACTGCTGGACCATAAACTGCGTAATACACATTGGGATCTCCTCCTACTTCACCGTAGAAAAAAGGCCCGTAGCCGAAACCCATTTTCACTGCAAAACCATAACGAAACTTGGGTTAATTTGTTAGTTCCAAGGACTTGAGGATTTCTGTGACATTTCCCCTACCTCGAACTACGATGTCCACGTCGGTGACATACATTCCATGTTGATCTTGACATACGAAAGCGCAATCCAAAGCTTCAGCAATCTTCATCAAAATTTCTTGCTTCGTAGCAGTTTCATTAACTTTCCAAACTGTTAAGAAGGCATCTCCGGCAAACTTGACAACATCACCACCACTCTGAATGCACTTTTCCACCAGTGGAGATAACACATTCTCCAGCGTCCTGGTCAGCTGTTCTGTTCCTCGTTTCGTCGAATACTTTTCAGTAATCTGAGTGAAGCCCGAAATGTCCAAAATCAATACTATGCCGTTGACAGAAACCACCGACGGCAGTTGCTTCCGTTCAGACCGAATCGCGATGTCCGGTATGAATCCTGTCATTCGCTGAAGCAGCTGGTTCTTTGTTTGTTGTTCCTTCATGGAAGCCATCTGCAAAAGCGAAATTGTTGATTCATTCGATTATATTAGATTTTGCTTTTGCTTTCACGAGTTGTTAATATGATGTAGCTGTTGGTTGTAAACAAACCTTGCTTCCTATGAAGTCAGAAATATCATCCCCCATTTTTTGATCTTGCTAGCTAGTTTTGGACGGCTACAGTTCAAGAAGTACACAAGACTCAAAACGCAGAGCACCGAAACTTGAAACTATTGCAGGAAGGAACTTCCAAATACGATTCTTCTTCTCGAGCATTCAATTCACGTTTGATGGCGAATGGCGACCTTTAACATTGTCAAAGAGGTAATCAGCCCATGTCAACTGAAACATAAGAGCAAAGATTCCTCCTTTTCAAAGCCGTTCAAGTCCCACGAGATTCTAATGTTTATGTTTTCTTCAATCATCAATACGAAATAGCAAAATAAAATTAAAACTAACTCAATCCAAGTTTTCTTATGCAATCGAATTTCGACAACATAAGCTGAAAACTATAGAAACATTTTGCTAGTCTAAAACAATAACCAAAACATCTAGAATCCCAAATCACTCCTTAGAAGAGGGACATCTAACCCTTGTCAGTGACAAGTTGTCACTGTCACTCATGGGACTGCATTTCAAAATATGAGTGGGTTGCAAAATCGTCAATAGTTTTAGACACGTGCTTTTCATCGTGAATAATTAGTTACTCACCCTCAAAGTATAGGTAACTGGCCAAGATTTCCCATTTTGATATTAATTGACAATTGAGGGAAAACAAAAACGATTAAAATTAGGTAAACGGCAAAACGTTTGTATGTATAGCGACAAGTGAGGGTGAGTGGAAAAACCACAATATTAGTACACTAGCCCATCGTTTTTACCAGTACCATCGAGTGTGATCAGAGCGCGCAACTTGAATTTTGCTTCGCTCAGCTGCAGCTGTTTTGGCTTGATTTTCAGCAAGTCATTTCCATCAGCAGTCAATTTAGAAAGTCGTGTAGCATTCGAATATATCTATTCAATTAAAATCTCATTTATATTATATATAGTATAATTCAGACAAATGGTACGGACATTTACGAGTTGTTGAAGAGCAAAATCTTTTTAAAAAAGAATATTTTGGTTCGCGAGGCAGAAAAAAGAAACACCGAGTTCGTAATTTGCAGTCAACACCGAGCAATGTTTTGGCATTTATGCAATTGATCAAGACACGGTAATTCTCAGTGATAACGTTGGTCTTTAACAGCAAGTTTTGTTTGTTTATAGTCGTTATGCAAGATTTCTTAGCAATTCAAGCATAGTTTATTGATTTCAATTTCCAGGTTTCAGTGAAACGAACTGGATTTACTTGAGGGTTTAATAACCAAATCTGTGCAACATGAGTGATCCTCAGAAGGAAGAGGTAAACTCACTTTATGTTACATGTATATTACAGTTGCAATGACTTTCGCAGCCATCAGTGAACAATCTCTTGATTCTTTGATCATTAGGTTCGGCGCAAGAGGCTTGAACGTCTTGGGCTTCAAAACGTAGCTGCTCCAGTTCCTCAGACATCTCAAAGTCCAGCACAAGTTCATGGTAGCCCGTCAGATACATTGAAATCTAACGTCGGGATCGCGTCGCAGCCTTCAACGGCTGCCATCATCGACACGACCAATATCGACTTGAACCCTAAGGATGCGGCACCGTTGGGAATGGAAATTGAAGAAATCAAGAATCCTGTCGAAGCCATGGAAGTTGATCAAAGTGACACTCGAAGCTCGCGGAATAATTCAGCAGTTCAAGGCAGTTTCATTACTTCCACCATGACTAGTCAAGAGATCGTCTGTTCCCCTCATGAGCTAGTCACAATGTTAGAAACTGTAATGAATGTAAAGTTTGACGTGTCAGATGACCCCGGAAGTTCTCACTCAACTACTACAATGCCACCCGTGCTATCGTCTTGTAGTCAAGCGTTAAAAGGCTATTTGAACAACTTCGACTCTATTGATTTCGAAGATGTGGTTGGATCAGCGATTTTGGAACTCATCAACCTTCATAATGAAGGCTTTCACGATCCTAAGTATACCAAGTCTGATTTTTTCCCGGATGATGTTCAATCGGAAGGACAGTCGTCGTCAATGGCTGTTGCAAAGGACTCTGCTTGTCTGCTAACGTACTATTTGATGGACGTGTATGAAAGGACATACAATCAAGACGCGCGATTTGCGAAGGTACTGTTGGTTTTCTTGTATGTTATGTGCAGAATATACACATTATTTGTTATGATTGACCTTATGTATTGTATTCCGTTTCCAGCGAGGCAATCATGCCGTGGTAGCGAAAATTTTAGCGGAAGTCAGACAACAATGTGTCAATTACATAAGCTTGGTGCTGCAAGGTAATTCATCATTACGGTTATTTCCAAAAAACATTTGTTGTGTTTAAGTCTATAACTTTACTTTACATTACTTTATTTGCAGAGGCATTCGGCGAAATCGATCCTAATAATGCACCATTTCTCAAGCCTCTATTGAATCAGACACTAAATGAGCAATTGTTTTTTGAAACCGTGAAGCGATGTGTGCAAGACGACGCCATGAACACTGCTTTCAATTCTCTTCTGACAAGCCTGCGTATACGAATGACGAAGGGCTCTATAATGGCTCATACACATCGCCCACCATTAATGATTCTTCAGAAACTTTGTGAGCTGAAACTAGATGGATCGAAACCTTTCGCCCAGTTGATTGTTGAAAGGGAAGACTTTTTACCTAACCCCGGGACTGTAAACCATCCTGGGTTTGAGATCGGGCGTATCGCGTACTTATCCCCGTTTTTTGGAGTCTCGATCGTATTTGAGGATGATGCGAAGCTCGGTGAACAATTTTTCTCCACTGAGAGTGTGGATGGAATGATTGTTAAAACGTTGCAAAACGAGCTTGAGTTTGTGAGGGTAAGCTTCAGCTTGAAAATTGCAAATTCAGAGAAAGTACGAGGTGAATGCAGGAGTATAATTTTTTACTGTTACAGGTTACAATGCATAAGGTCATGCACTCTATATTGACAAACCAGGCGTCGAGGGAAAGATGCATCACATTCATGGCAGCCGTACTTGCAAGAAACTCAGGAAGAGCAAAACTTCGGCCTGATTCAAAGGAAATTACTTCTGATGGCGTGATGCTCAATTACCTAGCTGTATTCCAAATGTTAGCCGTGAAAGTCACATTGGATAAAATCAAGCCAGACTACCCGTTCAGCCCACATTGTCTCATGAATATCAAAGAAGATACACGGGTTAAGTGCACCACACAAGAATTGGAAACCTGGCTGCAGCACCTAAGTAAGGCATCCAGCAGTATACAGTATATGTGGATCACAGTTTCAGGCTGATAAGAAATATTCATTTCTGAACGTTCATTCAGATACCGAATCGTATGTCTGGGAAGAACCAAGGTTTCCTACAATTTGTTGGTTCTTGACGCTTCAAGCACATCATATCTGCCTGATATCTTCGATAAATAGACTCCAGTACTACACCCGCGCTATCAACGAGTTGGAGAAAGCGGTGAGTTCAGTAAAGAATTTTCTTCTTTCAGAAATCCTCATGACTAATGACGCTTGTTACAGCTCCGAGAACTGAATGCTACGGAATCACTGTGGGCCAATTCCCCTCATGCAGCTAGGCAGAAGAGAATTCAGAAGGCATGGACACAGGAACTAAAAGTGAGACTCGGTAACATACTGGTTTAGTTCTTAAATTGTTCGAAATACCAGATTCTTCTGTTTTTCCAGGTTTTGAAGCTCAACAAAAACAGCTTGGCCTGCGTATTGATGCAAGAAGATCTGCTGAAGAGGGCTCAGAGTTTTTATACAACAGTAACGGAATATCTGAATTCCATCATCATGCCAGGCATTCAGCCACCTTATTTGCCCGATCTGCCACTGCCTAACGAAGTTCCTGCACTGTTTTCCAATTTGCCAGAGTGGTTTGTCGAAGATATTGCCGAGTTTTTGCTCTTCATGCAACAGTAAGTTACGTTGTATACACTTATTCCACAAAAGCTGGTGCGCTAAAGTTATTCTTCATTTTTAGCCGAAGTCAGGTTACTGTCCCAGATGACCTAGATGACATCATGATTCTATGGCTATTGGTAATGCTTTGTACCCCTCACTACATGAGGAATCCCTACCTCGCGGCTAAGCTGGTACTTAACAGCAAGTTATCATGAGTCCGAATTTTGGGTTTGGGCAAGGAATAATCTAATGGCTCTTTGCGTATTGTAGGTTGAAGTTCTTTTTGTTATGAATCCCGGCTTCAAAGGAATGCGAACGCAAAATCTTTACTTGAAAATCATGAATCATCCTATTGCTCAAAACCACCTTCCATCATCGTTGATGAAGTTTTACACAGATGTTGAAAGTACTGGAGCGACTTCAGAGTTTTACGACAAGTTCACTATTCGTTATCACATCAGCATAATTATCAAAACCATGTGGGAAATGCCAATGCACAGGTAAGTGGTATCTTATACCAATGGGACATCATGTTCTAATTCTAATTTTTTCATTTTATTTTGGTAGGATGGCAATCGTTAATGAATCAGGGAGCGGAAAGCAGTTTGTTAGATTCGTTAACATGCTGATCAATGATACAACCTGGTTGCTTGACGAAAGTCTTGAAGCTCTGAAGGTACTTAATTCGATGTGTTTATTAACGGACGGGGAATATCCTAATAGCTTTTTTATTCTTTTTGTAGAGAATTCACGAGACTCAGGATCTACAGTCAAACCAGAGCAGCTGGAGCGCTCAGTCGCAGCAACAACAGCAAGAACGCCTGAATGCTCTCCAGTCAGATGAACGCTTGTGTCGGTCGTACCTCGCCCTTGCTCGAGAAACTGTTGACATGTTCCATTACTTGACGCAAGAGATAAAAGAACCATTTTTGCGTCCGGAGTTGGCTGACCGCCTAGCTGCCATGCTGAACTTCAACCTAACCCAACTTTGCGGAACAAAATGCAAGAACTTGAAAGTCAAAGAACCAGAGAAACTGGCGTGGGAACCTAGGCGTTTGCTGTCGCAGCTCGTAGACATTTACTTACACCTCGATTGTGATAAATTCATTGCTGCATTAGCTTCTGATGAGGTAACACATGACGTAATTACTCTTTGAAGGTATCATTACAAGCTGACGTCTTTCACGGTTTATATTTCTTCGCAGCGTTCATTCAGCCGAGAGCTATTCGACGATGCCGCAAACAAGATGGAGCTAAGAGGTATCAAGAGTGGTTCGCCATTGCAGCAATTCCGAAGTATTGGAGAGCGAGCCCAACAAGTTGCAGTCCAGAATTTGCGTCACGACACTGATTATGGGGACGCTCCCGACGAATTCCGAGGTATAAGATGCTCATGTTTGTGCGTTTTACAAGAATTTGAGCTGCAGTTTTTATATTTGTCCCTTCAATTATATTTCAGATCCTGTAATGGACACTTTAATGGAAGATCCTGTTGTTCTTCCGAGTGGCCAAGCTATGGATAGATCAGTCATCATGAGACATCTTTTGAATTCAAACACTGATCCGTTCAACCGCCAACCTTTATCTGAAGATATGTTGATAGATGCCACCGAACTGAAGCAGAGAATAGAAGAATGGAAGAGAACTAAAAATACTTCTTAGAGCCGAAGACTGTTCTTTTTCTACACTTCGGCTACACACTGTACAGAATTTTCATGTAGCGTTATAGCCTATTACTTTACCAATAATCTGTATCTCGGAGTTTACTACTGCGAAAACACGTAGTCTACAACTCAATTTTTATATGATTCTTTCACTTACTACAAATGATCGGTATTTTGTGACCCTGTTTATATTGAATTAAACTTGGTACATTGGAAAGGTTCATCGAAAGTGGGTTTACTCGTTAGCATAAAATGGCGCATACGGATACAGTTTCGATAAAGCAACAGGAACTAACTGTGTGGTCCATAGAATCGACTTGCAGAACAAAGAAAAAGGGCATACGCTCCTTACACTACACATACACGCCATCTATGTACTGTGAGGAACAATATCAGCGACCGCTTTTCACGTTCCCGCTCGTTCCTGTAGATTTTCGCCATCATTAAACAATAGAATACGAGAGTGAACCTGTCCGAACCGATCTTGCCGTCTTAACTTTTATAGCTCATTTGCAAAAAAATAACATTGTAGTCGTGACAATTTCTTTTGCTCGAAACTGAAGTGTGTTAGTTTTTTGCCTACATTTTTAAAGAAGTTGCTCAAAGACAAAAGAGGTCAAAAGTTTTGTTAGATTTTATTCTTTGAAAAGGCAATACAGAATCATATATTACTGATCAATTACCGGAACTGTTTTCACGGTACTTTCAACCAAGGGTCAACGTTGAATGTACTTCAGTCTGCCGTCTGCTTGGAAGGTTACGACGCTGCAACGACGTGCTCACTTTGCCCTGGGAAGGAATCCGGTAAGAGCATGCAGAATTTAAACACAAGTTTTAAATTGCCGGAAGAGGGTTATACGACATACCAGTTCGCTATTGCAGGATTTGACAGAAAATTGAAATCCAAACAAGACTTCCCGAATATATTGTACTGGATTAAGACTGTGAGGAAACTCACAGTAGTTAGGTATGAAACGCATATATCATAGCTTCATCCAGTTCTACTTCTTCTGGAGGTATTCATGTGCTAATTTGTATTCACTTTCGATAGGATGCCGAAGCGGAAGCGTAACGATTCTGGGGATGGAGGTCGAGCCCCTAAGAAAATCTTTTTTGAAGGCGAAGAAGTGAAGCTGCGGAAAGATGGTAATCCGGACATGAGGTATTCAGTGTCGAAGAAGTACGTCGCAAGTCTCCAAGCACCTGCTGGAGGACATAATGCAGGCGGCCCTAATTTAAGAGTAAGAGCTGGAAATGTGGTTCAAGCGGCAGCGTCTGTTGCTGTTCCTTTCGAAGCTTTGAATCAGAACAACTACCGTGGTCGTGGAGACAGGAATGTTCGCCGACCAGAAAGAGTACAGCCACCACTGATGCTTCCTCTACAAAGAAATCCGGTTGTTGAAGTCCAGCTTCATCAGCTACAAGAAATGGAAACCGTCGTAGTCAGAAATGATGAGAGGGTGGACGATGGACCAGTTGTTGTTCCGGAAGTGATGGACAGTGATGCAGTTACTACTCAAGCTGAAGAAGTACAAGCCGCTGTTGATGAACCACCTCCTGTAATCATCGATGCTAATATTCCTGAAGACTTGCCAGTGACCAGGGCAGGCCTGCCTGATCTTCGAAACCAGAGGGCCAAGAAATGGGTTGAAGATATTGCAGTAAAAATTCATCGTTTCAGTCTGGATCGGCAACCTCCAGCATGGTTACCGAAGAAGAAGGACGGCTACATTGACATGAGTAAGAAAGTAGCTCAAGTTTACATGGAAGCTCAATCAAAGGCCGGTGGACGACGCATGGTTCTCCCCACTGAGCAGCAGAAGCTCAACAAACGTTCCAAGTACTACCTAGACAAATTGAAGAAGAATAAGGAGTTTCTTGCTGCTGTCACTAGAGTGAGGAACTCAGTTGTCAACCCAGAGTCCTTCTTCCTGCTTAACAACGAAGACATTCTAGAAACTGCTGAAAGCTTGCAAGCAGATGACAAAAGTGGAAATTCCTCAGATGAAGAAGTATTTGGAACGCCTTCTTACATTCCCGAAGCGGATGCTGATACCCTTCTTATCACATGTCCTCAAACTGAGAGAAACCGGATTGGACGTGGAGCTTTTGGTGCGGTGTACGAAGGTTATTACAATAGTGATCATGTCGCTGTGAAAGTCCTACACCTGGATCGGCTTTCAGTGAATGACAAGGAAGACTTTCACAAGGAAGTAGCTATCTTGGCCAATTTCGGGAACCATCGCAATCTAGTCAGATTCTACGCGTTCACGACTCAAATGTATTACAGCATCGTCATGGAGTATGTGGAGCTTGGAAGTCTTCAACATCTGTTGTATTTCGCCAGCAGCGTTGAACTTGAAGCGAAGATTACAGACGGACGCTATAAGAAGAAGCTTATAGTTGGAATTGCCAGCGGGATGAGACAATTGCACTCGGTGGACATTATTCACAATGATCTCAAGCCAGCTAATATTCTCGTTACTAAAGATTTCACCGCGAAAATCAGTGACTTTGGATTAGCCAATCTCCGCGGTAGAACGACCGCTCTGATTCGCACTGACCGGATCGCCGGAGAAGACAATGTGATTGCAGGCACATCGGCTTACATGGCTCCCGAAAGACTGGACGGAAACATTGGACTGACCAACGATAATGTTCGTAAAGCTGGAGACGTCTACTCTTTCGCCATAACTGTCAATGAAATTTTACATGAAGAAGAACCATTCTCCGAACAATATGCACAGTTTGCAGCCATGGGCCCTTTTGGAGCTGCTCGTTATGCCAAAAAAGGCAAGCGTCCTTTCTTGAACACTTCCAAAATACCGAAATTAGTTCAAGTGATTATCCAAAAATGCTGGCACAGCCTTGCTGAGGCTCGCCCCTCGTTTGAAGCCGTCAGGAATTATCTGAAGAAGCCTGAAGTGGTGATTCCCAACTTCATTGACGTTCCTCAACAATTTAGAGCAGGTAAATGTTACTGGTTTACAGAGTGCATTTTTTATTGAATCGACTTGCTCTTGAATAACCTTGATTTGAACTTGCAGATGCCTAATTGAATTTTGACGCCTTCAAGTGGATGTTCATCGATTGAAGCACTTGGCCGAAGAAGTTTCAAATGATCTCTTGATGGTCTAATATAGACACATCATTCAACTTAACGTGAGTTATGGCCAGACGTTGTTTGGCAAATATTTTTAAGTAGATAGTTACACAGCGAGATTACCTATCGATGATATTGTTTTAAAACTAGCGAAAGTGTTACAAATTATATTTTACGATCTTAAATGGACTTTCGTGAGCTTCTGTACGTAGATTCTTAGTGATTGATTCGTTTCCGACCTCGGATTTATGTTGATTGGTCAACGGCATTGTTGTTTTACAGACTATGTATGTACATAATATCCTTCTTCCCATTGGACATTTGATGATTAAATTCGACCGGTTATATGCTTGTCCTTTTTTATACTTGAGGACATCATTTTGTCAGTATGTTCCTATGTAGCAAGCTTTTAGAAAAGGAGCCTGGCTTTTAAAACGATTATAAGAGAACTCTATGATCTTGCGGGAAATCTGAATTTGATGCTCGGCCATACTAAAGGAGTTATCAACAAAACTCTCCTGCAACCAAAACAAAAAGCACAAATTCCATTCATTCGAACCACAGGTGACATTCAGCATTCATTAGATTCCTTTGCAAGAAAGTTATTATGATATCACTTGTTCCAGGGGAACAGTTATACTGTAAGGCTTCCGGTAGGTTAGATAGAGTGATTAACGGGCTCTGTTTCTGACTGATCATTTACGCCCCCGAGTTTGATGAAGAATGAATCGCCTTTTTCAAAATTGACAGCAGTAAGTTTCGAACTAGATTTAACTGTTTTTATCAATTTCACCCACACCCTTAGCTGAAAGCTCAAATCACTTTGCCTCTCATCTGCAGCTGGAATCAAATAAGACGAAGAAAGTGCCTACTTCCGTGGTTTGTTTGGATAGTTGACGTTGACGGGGGATCATCATGACTTCCATGACTCCAAAAGCGGACTAGTAAGTTCATCTAGACTTTCTGTTTGAATATGATTCCAGTTATTTCCATCTGTCTTTCACTTGTAGTGATTTCCTGTTAAAACTTCTTGTGATTGGTGATCGAGCTGTTGGAAAATCTTCACTACTTCTACGGTTTGCTGTAAGCTATTCTTGGTTTTGAAAACTTGTGGATCTAGACATTTTGTCTATTCTGTTTAGAGTTTCTGGATGTGTTGGCGGTTATTTTAAGTTTTTACGATATGATTAATTTATAGGATGGAACATGGAGAGAAAATTATGTTACAACAATCGGAGTTGATTTTGTAAGTTTTCACATAACTATTAACCCTTGACTGTGGATGATGAATGACTGTTTTAATGATTGGTAAATGCGTGTTTCAGAAATTCAAGAACGTGACAATCGACGACAGCAGCGTTAGATTGCAGATTGTGAGTTTCCATAATGTTTTGTAATTCTTGTTATTTGATTTGTGAGTTTGTTGCTAACAGATAATCATGAACTTTAGTGGGACACTGCTGGAGAAGAACGATTCCGAACAGTATTTTCAAGCTTCTACCGTGGTGCCCACGGAGCTATTGTGGTGTACGATTGTACTAATGCCGAAAGCTTCAAGAATGTCGAGAGCTGGATTCGAGAAGTAGACAACCACACTGAAGGCATCCCGAAATTGGTTGTTGGCAATAAGTGTGATATGACGGAAGCGAAAGTAGTATCTACTGAAGTTGGTCAGGTATATTTATTTCATGTGCTATTGTACGTTAGCTAGGTAACGCTTGTAGGCTGTATCAAGCTTGATCAATAACAATTCGTTTTTCTAATGACATTCAGAGCTTTGCCGAGAAACTAGGCTGCCTGTTTCTGGAGACATCTGCCAAGGACTTTATCAACGTGAATGAAGCCTTCATTGCCATGGCCTCACAAATCAAGAACAGTATTCGCCCTCAAGACTTTACAGCTTTCAGAACCAAAATGCCAGATCTGGTCGAAATTAAGGCATCAACTTCCGTCGAAAGTAGTTACTTTTGTTGCTACTGATTGAAGAACTGATTTAAATAGAGCTGATTTAAGTTAAGCGTTACCATAATTATCAGTAAACTGTTAAGTGAATAACTAATGACTTCTGTTCCTAACCATGGATACTGTGATATGTCAAGGGACCTGAAGTTGTACCCTATAATTAGCAATTATGCTGATTCGGGAATGAAGCTTTATGAATAAGATGTACTCCCACAAGGTTACTAAAATGCTACTAATTTTAATACTGATTTCTTCCTATGAATGCTGTGACTTATGACAGTTGAGATAATAGTTGCTTTGAATAAACTGGGAGTTTTTCTACTTATATTAAAGGCTGTCGCTGTCCCTATGCTCTCTAATGGCTTCTTTGAATCATTCTAATACTGCACCAGCTTCTAACGAAGAAATCTTGAGCAAGTTAAGCTGTATCAGATATCTCATAAATACAGGCTTCAAAAGAAGGTGGACTTGTAGTTGAAGGCTTCACTGTCGAAATTCTCAGAGGTTGTAGAAACTACTTGTACCGGCGACCGGTGCCTTGTCTGCTTGGTCGTATAAAGACCAGCTGCAATAAGCGCTAAGCCAATGGCGAAAATACCGATTCTACTTGTGCCTAAAATGGTCTTCATCCTGCCCACAGAAACAAGGGCTTTTAGATCCGCTTCGGTGATATCTGTCACCTGAAAGACAATCGTCATTACATGGTCGCAAGGATAGTCATAAGTAGTTCACTGTGCATTTCCTCTTTACCTCTTCCGTCCAAACAAACGGGACAATGCTATCCTTGACATTCGCAAATGTTTTCATGCTTGGGTATTTCCTCACTTGGATGTTGAGCTGGACACGAAATTTGGCCTCTACTACTTTTCCCGTATCCTGAACAATAAATTCACGCTCTGTATTATTTCGATACCTCAAAACACTGGCAGGGGTTATTAAGTGGCGGAGCCACTTTATGTAAGGGACTGGTTTACTTACAGGCTGGAAACAAATGCTGGTCAAATGTTTATCATCCTCAGGTTCAAGACCTTCTATTCTTGAAGATATTGATTCATCTGCTCCGTAGAAGTGAGGTAATGATAAGGCTAATGGTGCACCTGGAATTAATATCGAGATCTGTTAAATTATGAACAATAGCCCAACAACCTTTAACAAACAGCCTCGAATCTTACCATTCGTGCACGAACTTAAACTATATACGCCGTCTGAAGTGCACAACATGTCGTTCGGCTCCAAATCGGGCCTTGGGCAGTAGCAGCTGTTTTCAGGATTTGATTTTCCACTTTTCCAATCGTCCATGCTGTTTACAAATCTGTAAACTTCATTGTCCTTACGGAGTTCTGTCGAGTTGTACACAAAGGAAAACGTTCGACACGTGCCCGGAAGAAAGACTTTGAAAACAGTGTCTGTTTTAACATCCGGGGGAAACATTGATCCATCTCCAGCTGCAATCTTGTTGCACGTTTCAGAACTCCAATAGGGCAATTCAGCCATGTTGTCATAACTGAGGATAGTACCCATGCGAGATTGGTCTTCTTCGCCAGAAAATATTTCAATGTATCCTGTTTCTTGGCTATCAGGCTGGAATAGGCAATACAAAATCTTTCACTTTGCACACAGCAGTCATTTGGAACATGAAGCATTGATTACGTTAAAGTAAGGTACTCACGTTTTTTAGAAGAGAAAATGTACCATCTTGCGCAACCAGCGGCACCTGGAACTCAATTTCTTCAAGAATATCCTTGATGAGTGGGTTTCGGAACAGGTCAGAAAAGGCCTTGATGGATATGCCCTCATGGACAATGTTGCGCACGGTGTCGGTCCGACACAATCTCTCGCCCTTGGAGGTCAGCAGGGCGTCCAGCTACAACTCCGAAAAGCTCATCATTAAACAAGGCAAAAGCTCATCTAATTACCGGGCTTCTCATCAAAAGACTTTAAGGCAAGGCAATCGAGGTGATATCGGTCCCGAAAAATTACTTTTTGCGGCGCATAATGAATTACTTTCGCAATAATAGATACGTCATTGCATTAGCTTGAGTAATTTCATCACAACGTGACATTGTCATCATGGCCAAGCTCTTCTGAACAAATGCAATTGCAGCTGATGTAATGAAGACTGTAGACATTATACTCGCCCAAAACAAGCCCTATATTCAAAGACTTTTACAATTGAATATAGCAAACGGATATTGTACCTGTTCCATCAGAAAGTCGTCTTTGACATGCCGATTAGCTTCGGATGCCGCAGCCTAAGCAAACATTAAACAAGACGAAAGACGGTTAAATACACTCGTCACTGTAAAATTTCGTTACGACAATCAACTTACAACGTAAATCAGATTTACAAACGTAATTCTATCCGTCTCAAGGCCATCGTTGAGATTTGCCTCGTAACGATAGCTGACTTTGGTCTTGTACTTGATGGACTTGGTTTCAGCATTTGCCATCACTTCCACTTTCTCCCATTGCACGCTATAAGAATCAATGAAACCATTCCAATTAGAAATGAGTCACAGATAGTGCACAATGTATTGGTAAATGTACTTGTATATTTCCCTTTAGAAACAGTGCCTACCTAACTCCAAAACCTTGTTTTGACTTTCTGAAATGTACTTACCGGTAAATATACGGTCCAACCTCTCGAACCTTTAAATTCTCACCCCGGCCGAACTCTTCGGGATTGGTGATGTTGAAGAAGTAAAATTTGAGCAACTTTTCTCCCGACATCCACGAGTTCCACATTTGTGTTCCAGGCTGCAGATTCGTCATCTGAAAGTCAAACAATCAAAGATCAGAACTTGCGCCGTCTTTTTATCGTCGTAGGGATACTAATTGATCAGCAGGATTCACATACCTCAGAACTCATACTGTCCACCAGCAAATCTTGCACCAGGAAACCTAACCCTGACAACACAGTACACATAACCCCACCACATCCAACAAGTACCTTTGAAGTCCCCTCCACCCTCATTTTGGCAACCGTAACGGTAGTTCGAGTATATATTTATCAGAGATCACAATCCTTCAATTGGCAACCATGAGTATCTGCACTCCAGAAACACCTGACCTCCAAGGCTACACTTGCTCAGCAATTGAAGGAGTTTTACAACTATCGGCTGGAAACTGTCGTCTGTCCACGTCCTTCCCCTACATACCCACTTTGGACACTGAAACCAAGCTCGGCTTGTCGCCAAAAGACATTACCAACATGCCAATCAACAAGACTTGCTTTATTGACATTTGACGAAAATGGGTCCCTATACTGAATAGTGACAACACGTCTGAAGGCTTTCAATCGAAGCGCGTCATCAGTAGCTACCGTCGTCAACAGCCTTATGATTCGGTTCGGTTCCCTCTGAGCACAGACATAGACATGGCCATCAAAACCTGGAATTATATGGCTAGATACAGCAATAATCGCCTATCGATTGCTTTTACTACTACCACACCTGCTGGCTCTTTCCTTTCCTTCAGATACATACATGTTGAAGCCCTCCTAGACACTGTTATTTGGCCAATTAAAGGTAATGAACGCCTATATAGCTTACGCGCCTGGTGCCATCAAAATACAAACTTCCAGAAAACTCTAGTAATTCCCAAAATATCCATAACTACCGTCACTAGAAGCTGACATTGACACATACACACACACAAAAACTATGTCATAATTTATAGTTTCCGCAAACGTAATATTTCGACACACACCGTGCAAATACGTCATACGTCCCTGAACATTTTTACTGGAAACGATAATTACAGGTTTCTTCGTTAGCTAAAGCGTTAGTTTTCTCTGGAACCTAAACATTTTCGTCGTGTGCAAATCCGCCTTTCACATGTAATAGCCATGGGCTGCCGCTTACTTACACCACCACAACCTTTACGGTGGGTTGAAATGTCATTACTGTGTCACCGAAATTGACATTTGCGAGGGTAAATATTTATAGATTAGATAAATACCTAAAATAGCTATTTTCAAGGACAATTTTTAGTCACCATGGGAAATCTAAAAGTTTTGAAAACTAGCGGAATTGCGTATCATATTCTGAATTCTGAATAGATTTATACGTCTATCGAGTCTAGTCAGTTAAAACTAAATGCATTCAACCCTGGCGTAAGCGGCAAATAAACAACAACAGTGTAAACAAACGCAAACCTTGGCTTACCATGCCTAGCCAAACAAACGTCGTAGTAACACCCATCAAGTCTCTCAATGCTATCAATGCGCTAGCAGAGCAACGAGAGCGCGATCGTCTTCAAGACAAGCCCAATGGTTCGATCAAGCTTGGACTTGTTGTGTTTACATGTCTTTGCTCTTTGGTAGGTATCATAATTGATCAATTGATTGTGTTTAATTGCATATGGTTAGTGCAAATACCCGTGTCAATGCATATTTTATCAGATTTGCAAACTATCCAATGCTGTAATACCCTGACTTAACCCTCATTTTGATATTTTATAGGCTTTCAACATCATCGAGTTGATCTATCAATATCTGCAATTTAACAGTGTCAACCCTTCCGTCTACTTCTACAGAAACTTGCAATGGACGCTCATGTTCTTTGGCACCTGGGTCCCAGTACTTCTGATGGTGGTGTTGGCGATCGGAGTTGTGATGGCCATGTTGACCATGTACTTCCATATGCATGAAAGTAGTGGCGGGAGCGAGTTTGCAAATTCGGTGGTAAGAATGAAACTTGGGCGGAAAGCGAAATTCTAAAATATGGTGTAGTAGAACTAACGCTATCTATTGTAGTTCGCAGGAATGTATCGGCTCTTCCTAGTGTTCATAATAGCGAGCTTTGCTGTCCAGCTCCACAGATACTACACGGGCTATCCAAGCGCTCAAGTTCAAACAGCGGTGTCTAACAGGATGAAGTTAGATATGTTGGTGGCGAAAACGCTGGGACGGGGGGTTGAGCGCCGGCGATGGGATTTGACTCAGAGAGATGTGAGGATCTATGGTACTTTGGAGTGATTAATGAAGTTTGAATGTTAATTGGGGAATTGAATTCTGATGATTAGTTTGGCTGCTGTGGCGTCAACGAGTTTCAAGACTGGTTCTTGGATGGCAAGGTGACGGACGGTAGGCTTCCTGCAAGTTGCTGTAGGATCTGTAAACGCTCTTCTACAAAGATTGCTGTGAGATATGCATCAAAAATATTGCTGCAAGTATTTGGAGTTGATGCTATTAATTTGACATGTTTTTGCAGTCAACTTCTGTGATAGGAGGCAAATTCGCGACTGCTGTAGACAATGACACGGACGCAAGCTTCATGCTTCAGTTCCTTCAAGAAGAAGTTGATCAGCCGGCTGTTTGCTTCCCGAAAGACGCATTTAAGCCTAACATTGGATGCCACGCCAAGATCATGCTGGTCATGAATGACGCTGCGGTGCATATTCTGGTCGCTTATGGGCTTGCTTTGGGATTTAACGTGAGTTTGAAACAGCTTTTGATATTGTTTTGGATGTTGTTAGATAATATTTGACCTTGAAATTGCACTTACCTGCCTGCTAACAACATTTAGATGCTGCTCTTCTTTTTTGCTACTTGGAAGAATCGTACTGATCTGATTGAGGCTGGTGCTCCTGAAAGGAAAATTTGATGCACCTGGAGTATTCGGCAAATCGAAGGAGTAAATCAGTATTAGCGACAATCAAGTTTCAAAATTTCCGCAAATCTGTGCAGTCGGAAGCTTCAGTTCAATTAGCCAAAGTTAATTTTTCATGTTGAGGTATCTGTGTCAAAATCTTTGTGTACGTTTAATCAAAGACTGCCATTGCAATTTGCAAATGCTTTCTCCCTGAAAGGTTGAACGTGTTTTGACTGCCAAGTGCAATGAAGACAATACAATAAAACCAGTAAGTGTCAGTCGCTTCAGGACTAGCGTTATCGAGAGAAGTCGCCAAGACCAAGACTCATGACACCAAAAGTATTGTAGGCAGAATTTCTGTAGCATACAACAGTTGAGGAACTATAATAACATTCGAGTTCAAATGCCCATCAGAATTTTAAATTATCCATGAAAATTCCTGGAAGTTCAACTAAAAATCTGTTGATGGAAGCACGAAAGTTCCTCGTCATAACAATGAACGAAATGCAGGCGAGCAAGGTTGAGAACAAACATTCAAAGATCAAGTTTGGGTTAGTAGGCTGGGTCATCGGGACAAGAATATCTGCATGCAGTTCATTATCACGAGGATGACAGTACGTAGATAGCTTACACATTTGAAGGCTGAGGAACTGCATTCTTTGGTACTCGTGAATGGACTGCATCAACAACTTGGCATCATTGTAACGTATCAGGAGTAGCATCAGGTTCTGACCTGCTTTGTCTTCCACAAAACCAATCCTCCAGTAGCTCTTCAGACTCCAGTGGATCAACTTTTGAATCATGGTGAAAGAGGCAGTAGTAACCTTAATCGCCAGTGTGCTTCTAGTTACAGTTCATGGAACCACATGGCAAAGGTCAAAGTTGCTCAACGCTGATCACAAGGTCGAGTTAAAATGGAACCTCACAGGGGACGGAGAATGGATCGAAATGGAAGTATTAGCCCCAACCACTGGGTACATCGGCGTTGGTTTGTCACCAAACGGAGCCATGCGTGGAAGTGACATTGTTGTTGGGTGGGTTGATTCCAACGGCAAAGGTCATTTAAAGGTAAAGCTTGGCTTTCAAGATGACACACTTCTACGAAGTTATTACTTGTGAACACATTGAATTCTTTTAGGACATGCACGGTGTTGGAAATCAAGTGCCCAAATTGGACGCTCAGCAAGACTACCGACTTGTTCATGCTTCAGAATCCGATGGAACCACAGTGTTACAGTTCAAACGCCGACTCCAGACTTGTGACGAAGAGCAGGATGCTGGAATTACTGTGAGTTTTCCATTGAAACTCACGCTTATCTTTTGGGGTTTTAGGAGAATAACTTGGAATCGTT
This sequence comes from Sphaeridia pumilis, assembly GCA_034698345.1. Classification (NCBI taxonomy): domain Eukaryota; kingdom Metazoa; phylum Arthropoda; class Collembola; order Symphypleona; family Sminthurididae; genus Sphaeridia; species Sphaeridia pumilis. Next base: position 950 of record JAQGBJ010001296.1, on the reverse strand, counting down.
TTCAGAATGACACTGCCAGAATCATCTGGGCCGTGGGAAACATGGATCCCCGTCTCATCGGAAATGAAGTTGTGTTTGACTACCACGGAACGGAAAGCCGGGGTGTGAAAAGTGTGTACCTTACTTCGAACCCATTGCTTCAACCTTTTCCAGATCAGTTGGAGGTTATGGATCCTAATATCAAGTACTACGATTTCAGGATTGATAATGTAAGTAAGGCCTAAAGCTGTAAATTTTACCTTGAGTTATCAAAGGAGCAACGAGTTTTTACTTGGCCTTTGTTTTCCAGAAACTAGTAACTGAGCAAAGAACAACATACTTCTGCAAAATTGTTAGATTCCCGAAACTGGATAAAAAGCACCAAATGATAGGGGTGAGGCCACAATTATTACTTGATTCACGCTTTGATTTTGATTAATATTCCCCTGTTGATTTTATAGTACCGACCTCTGATCAACCGGAAGAATGTTCACCACATGGTCTTGTACGAATGTGTGGTTCCAGAATGGGTGGGAAGCACCCATGCGACGTTCGAACCCCATTTGGAGCACGAAGGCGCCTCGTGCTACACGCCCAATATGCCTCCGGACTGGGGCCAGTATTGTGTCACGTTCTTCACTACTTGGGTTTCCGGATCCGATGGAGAGATGCTCCCTGAGCACGTTGGAGCTCCGATGGGCGAGCAGTTTGACGGAGCCACGTATTACATGTTTGAAATTCATTACGACAATCCGCAGCAAAGCACCTGTAAGCTTTGCTACTAAAGGAACTCCATATAATTCGAAATGTATGATACTGAACGTTTTTACAGTTAGAGACTCATCTGGCCTACGGATTTTCTACACTGACAAGCTCCGTGAATATGACGCTAATGTGTTTCTAGCAAGTTATCGAATAACGCCATTCTTGCTCATACCGCCGCAACAGCCTGAGTTTACCACCTATGGTAT
>JAQGBJ010001295.1:0-24453 GCA_034698345.1 Sphaeridia pumilis | reverse complement strand
GACACAAACAACCTGAGAATGAACCAAGCATGCTTCGACTAACGATGAACATGTATGACTTGGAAGATTTCATCTAAACTAGTCTGTACCTAATTATAATCATGCATAGTTGACATGTCATCGAAGTTGCGCTTGTATTTTCTGACGAATGCGAATTTTCATTTCGATACTTTTACAGTCAATTTGCGTTTGATTCTTATAGTTTATAACGTTATATGAGTACGTTACAATTTATGTATAACAGCAACAAGTCAGTACGATGGACGAAAACTCCCTAGAGACGGATACATGAATCAGGTTTCACCTGGCAAATTGCGCCGGGAATCGACAGAGCAGGTACGCGGATACCGTAGAACAGTAGATAGAACGAGAGTATAAAAGGATGTCTTGAATGCTTTGAGAGAAATATTTGCGGGGCTCACATGCGCTGAGCCAGAGTATGAAGGTGGACCGCGTTAAACCAACGTGAACCCTTGAGTGTGACCGATTGCCTGAAGCAGCTTGTACCTCATTTTCTCCTTAGTTTGATACATTGGAAGATCGAGTAAATTGAAACAGGTATGAGCGACTGGCAGGAATCTATCGTCATTTGTTGGCTGAATTACAATCTGCAAGCAAAACAGCATTATTTACTTTTTGGTAGCGGCGGATGAAGAGAAGTAAGTGCATTATTATCGACTTACTCTTATGGTCCTCATCCCCAGGATTGGCACACGGTCGCTTCCAGTTAAAAACAATAGGAACTTTTTCTTTTCTTCAACAGTTAGCTCATGGAAAACTTCCCAAAACATGATGATTGTTGGATGGACGTGGCTGTACACTCCTTTATAAGTGCAATTTCTTTCTAGCTCTCCCCAGTCATAATCTTCGTTACCAATGACCTAAGATTTCACAGACCCAAAGACTGGAATAAAACAACGTTGACTGAAATTCAGAATGAATAACGACGTTATCTTTACCATGGCTTGTAGCTCTTGAGCATGAAACAGATGGAGCACATTACTGGTGCAAACTCTTTGAAACCCGTCTTTGAAAGCACTGAATTGCTTTTCCACAGAAGTATTGAGCACGTAACTGACATATGCATCAACATATTCTTGCTTATTTTCTTGAGTCACAGCAATCTTTTCTCCGTTTGGTTTGAGAGGGATAGTAGTAACGTGGCCGTATCGCTCAACACAAATTTCAAAGTTCAAACAGAACACATCGGCGAAATCCTCTTCTCTGTAATATGAACATGGATATCGAACATTAACTTGAATGCTTCAAGAAAATCAGAAGTCTTACAGTCGATTCTCGTCTTACTTGTAAACTAACAGCTGCTCTAGTCCACGAGCCACAGTCGGCGATAAGTCTTTCAAGTCGTTCAAGTCCACTTTCTCGCCGAGCAATTTTTTGTACAGTGCTAACGGGAACGGCAGGTTGATGATTATGAGATTGTAGATGGCCAGTCCACACAAAAGACCGATGATGAAAAATAAGCTATTGTCATCTTCGAATGTAGCTCCATCGAACCAAATCTGCCTTGAGTCATCGTAGTGTCTGAACATGCCGTATTTGAGATCTAAAATTTCCCTAATTATCAACATGAAGAACTCCTTCTTAACTCCTCCCGCATCTTCAGCATCTTCCCCAACGAACTTGACCTGCAAAAAATTTCCATTTTTCAATGAACTGTCCCATTTTTCAAGTGAATAACGTTTATATAAATACCCTTAACGGCTTCTTCAGATCTACTGTTGTTAAATTATACATTTGATTGATGGTGTCCGGCACAATATTGTTTCTCCGCACGGTGAGGTTTAAAAATACTACCCGTGCCTCCATTTCGTTGGATGGAGGAAGAAACGCAGCCATTGGGTTGCTCAGTATAAGCTGATTCCTGGCAACATGCATGGCATCTTTCCATTCTTTCATGTGATCGTACTAAAAAACAGTTTAGATTTTTGTTACGACCACCTTGGAATCTATAAAAATCGAAGACCGCAACGTGACAATGCACAATATAATGTCATTAACTTTCAACGAACCTGAAGAAGTAAAGTTTTTGCCTGTGAATCGAACACAAACGGGAACTCACAGAAGCAAAGTTTCTTGTCGTTTGAATGCTGCTTGATTGTGAGGTAAGTAGTGTAATCCTGACGTATGTCAACCTGAAAAACACCAAAGCAACATCAACTGTGAGTTTTGATCTTTCTGATGAAAAAGAATTCCGAATGATGGATTTTACCTTTTGAACTAACTGAGGGATGTAGAATGAATGATAAGAAAGTCTTTGGTTTTGACGGTTGATGATGTAAAGTTGTTCGAGGAACATTAAAGCGGTTCGAAGGCCCGTGATTTTCTGCTGATGCATACATTATGATTTAAATTTTTTTCATCCCATTAACAGTCAGCAACCTATTGCATACTTACGGATACATTCTGTTGCTGCGGATCACTGTCGATGATATGTACTATCAAACGCTTGTACACTGATATTAATCTTGTGAGGTGATCGATTGGAGAAAAGTAAAGCCATAAGAAAACAACAGTTTGCAGCTGCCTGGGTAGCCGCAATACTCGTTCAGCGAAGTAAACTTGAAGCACTTCGTTGACAACTGTAAAATTAAATTATATTCTATCATACGAATTTGAAATATATATGAGTGATGTGTATCGTTCCGTACCACCGAAAAAAGTTGGAGTCAATGGAAGCAGAACGTAGACTCGAAGAATTTCTACACACATCAGCTGGTGAGGTAACCTTGGGAGAAGATTGCTTTCCAGTGTTACATTGAGCAAATCTCTCAAGCTCTCGGTTTTCATGTCTTTCAATTTTGACAGAATTTCACCAGCCTGCAAAGAAAGATGCAGTTATGCCCATATACCTGTGTAATCGAAGATTGTGTAACTTTTATGCTAATTTACCAGCCGTAAATCCACTCCAATATACTTGTAAGTGCAGGGAGTTATGCTATTAGCAAATAGGAATGATGAATTCCAACACGACGAAGACGCGAATACTGTTTCTACTAATGTCATGAGGTCTTGGTCAACCGGTTCTCCTGCAGAGCACATTTGTTGAACTAAATCAGGCGTAATTTCCAATATCCTTTTGATCTCGTTAGATTTTCGGTAATCCAAACTTGTGTCACTAGTGGGAGGAGAGTTGGAAGGCGATGTACTCTGTCCTGATGAAAGTACGAATGACTGGTTCCCACCTGCATAAACAGCGTATACACCACTATTCAAGTTCGCCACCTGTAAATAAAAAAGAAACATGTGTTACTTTCGTACACTTTTCAAACTTTTTACATGCATCTTTTTTCAACTCACCAGCATTGGAGATTTCTGGCTGCATTGGGAGCTCCCTAACTGACCACTGCTACCAAGCCCGAATGCATACAATTTTCCGTTTGTTACGCAAAGCGTATGGTAAAGACCACAAGCCACTTGAGTCACGACAGAACCAAACTCAAGTATTTTCCTTGGAAGAACTTCGTCGGAGAAAGTACTGTGGCCTAGCTGGCCATTAGCTCCACTCCCACAGGTAAAGACTCCTCCGTCCTGTTATTAAATCAAACCACCGTTATATGCATGAAACTTTATCTCATTAGAGTTTCATACCCCATTTACTCACATGGGTCAGAAAAACCGAATGACTTGAGCCTGCAGTGATATACCGAACAACTAATGAGCGTAAAGTGGATAGTTGAGTTGGTTGACACTTGTCTGAAGTGTCGCCGACACCTAATTGGCCTGAGTTATTCCTTCCCCAGCCAAAGACAGTTGATGACTTGCTTAACACGAAGCAGTGAAAGCCACCTAAACCGAGACACAGAATAGTTACCAGCTACAGTAGGTAGTGCTATATATTCGGGTAATATGGCCACGAACCAGCGGCTATTGACGCAATTGGAAACCCCGCCAGAAGTTCTACTAGAGTCGGTTTGCGTTGGTTTGGTCCATTTGCTATTCCAAGACCCAGTTGTCCATGACTATTTGAGCCACAAGTGTACACTTCTCCAGCATTCGTTAACATCACAGTATGAAAATTACCACAGGCGACTTGAACAACAACCTAGAAAATATCAAGAGTTTGCATTCATAGATCCATCATCCACAGCGTACCCCAAACAAATTCAGCCGAGCTGTATTTCTCCTTACCTTCGATGCGAGTGTTTTTATCATTTTCGGACGTCTAACTATTCTCTCGTTCTCATACGCCGACTCCAGTCCTAACTGACCATGCGAATCTGATCCCCAAGCGAATATTTCTCCCCACTTATCGATTGCAAAGGATTGAGCCACACCTGCACAAGCATCGACTATGAACCTATCCTTCAGTCCTTCAACCAGCTCAGGTGTTCTAGTGTCTTGTTTGTCATGTCCTAGCTGCCCTTGATCATTAGCACCGCAGGACCACAGACTTCCATCACTTAGAATGAGTAATGTGTGAGACTCTCCACAAGCAACTGCAAGGTACAAATGCAAAAATCAACATTACAGTCAGCTAAGATACACTTTAAGGTCTTCTATGCGTGCTTACTGCTTACTTTTAACAACTTTGGCTTCAGAAAACTTGGGAAGCCGAGACGGAATGCTCAGTAATTCCTCCTTAACATCGATAGCATCTCCAAGGCCCAGTTCTCCATTGTGACAGCTGCCCCAAGCAATCACGTCATGTCTGTCAACCTTTCCTTGATCGAATCCAACTAGCGAGAAACTTTGCTTCCGCTCAAAGCGGGTCAGATCAGCAGATGGCATTTCTTCATCTATTTCCATTTCCATTGCTTTCTTCTGAAGACAGCTTCTGCGAGGCTCGACTCTATTACCCGCGTGTTATCACTCCACAGTCTTTTGCACCGCTCTTCAACCTTCAAATACAACCTCACATCGCTGCCAGTTTTGCAAACTTTTCACTTCAAGTAAGTGGAGACCATATACTGGACATGGAGAATCAGCCACACTGACAGAAAGACTAAGGCTAGAAAGATGTTCAGCTTGTAATAATTGAACATCAATTCCTGAAATTAGAAGTATATTTTCAATGGCTTGAGAGATCAAAAAGAGACAATATTTCGCGGTGATTACAACTGTTCTAACAAGACTTGAACTTATCTGACGCTGTTTATGCACGTAGTACTGATCGCGTGTGAACTGACTGTGAATGATTGTGCAAGCGGTTATCTATTCTAGAATATTACTGCGAATATAATATAAAGCAACAACAGCAGGATTTGCCGTTTTGCGATTTGATGCATGTGAATTAGTTGTTTTGCTTCATTCAAACCCTATCTATCAATGGGAAAATCCTACTACTCGCAGAAAGGGAACATACATAAATATCGATATGCGGAAAATGGTCATTTCTGACCCCCTACCCCCTCCAGCATAGGGCGATATGCATGGATCGATATCTTGCTCAATGGGAGCCGTAGACCCCCCCTACCCCCTGATGGCTATCGATATTTATGTATGTTCCCAAACTGAAAACTTCAAATCATCAAATCAAATCTCCCGCTTAGCCATATAACGTCATCCGCAGGTCACGTTAAGCATTGTCTTGGTCCAAAGTTAATGACGTCAGCTACAGACGCCTGCTCTCCAAGAACACGTATCGAATGAATTGAATTGAATTGCATGAGAATGAACGAATGGAAAAGTTGATGCAAGAATACAAGGTTTTTCCCGTTTGTAAGCAGTAGAATCAAGGTGAAAACTCACAGTCATTGAAGCGATAATTAAATAATTTTTAGAATTTGTAGAAAACATGAGAAGCGTCACAAAATTTTAAGTTTGCCTGTGGCCTAGTTGCAGGTAATATTGAACCTGGTTTTTATGATGCCCGTGACTGACCATTAATTGTTTGTTTATGCGGTAACGCCTCAACCACAGCTGATCTTGAAGAGTTCGAAATTCCGAAACTCTGTGGGAAGAGCAAAGCCGGCAGCCGACTATCGACCGAACCCGAAACAAAACCCAAAATTTTAACGTGAAGAAACTGTAAGTTACAACATAGATAGGGCAACATGAATCTTATTACGTTGTTGTAAATTGAACTTGACATTATTTGCTTAGAATGCTAGGGCAGGCCCCTGCAGAAGCCTTCAGATCATCCGACTAATATTGATTGGATTGAAATAGTCGAGGCAACAAACGGGAATCTATATAAGTAAACACAATGGAAGTGAATAAAGACGAAGCTGAAAGATGTATAGAGCTAGCAGAACAAGCTTTCAATACCGGTGACAGACAGAAGGCACAAAAATTCTTGTTGAAAGCTGAACGTCTGTATCCGACACAAAAAGCTAAAGGTAAATCGGTCTGGCTGTGAGCTATGAAAATACGGTAGATTTTAGGATCTAATTGTGTACTTTTCTTCTTTCAGACTTGATTTCGCTATTAAACAAGCTGGGAGAGTCAGGAGAGAATGCTTCTAATGCGAGAAAGAGAGAGACTACATCCAGTTCGAGAGGTATTTGGTTTTGAAACTTGATAATCCTGGTTTTTCTGACATGTGAATGACAATCGATATCTGTGATATCCATAGGATCTGCAAGTCCAAGTAGAGACGCAGGGTCCAGGTCAGAAAGTAAATCGAGTGGTCCCGAATATTCAAAAGAACAAGCTGATGCTGTGAGAAAGTAAGAACAATCTCTGGGCAATGATGATAATGATCGGAACTCAAATTCATGTACGGAATTGTTCGTTGTGTAGAGTGAAAACATGCAAGGACTATTACGAAATCTTGGGAGTGTCGAAGGAAGCGACCGATACTGACTTGAAGAAGGCTTACAGGAAAATGGCTTTGCAGTTTCATCCTGACAAGAATAAGGCTCCTGGTGCTGGTGAAGCATTCAAAGGTAACAAGTATACAGCTTAAATGTGCCATACACCACAGTTCATGAGAAAAATTTAAATGTAATTGTTGTTACAGCGATCGGTAATGCCTTTGCTGTCCTGAGTGACGCAGAAAAAAGAAAACAGTACGATATGTATGGTGCCGAGGGACCAATGAGCCATAGACGCGAATCTAGTGCTAATCAGTATGAAGGAGGCGGCTATGGTTACACCAGAGGTTTTGAAAGTAAGTTAGATATCTTTTGTATTCACCCTAAAGATTAAAGATACTTTTGATAAATTATAAATCGATGATCTTCTAGGTGACATGACTGCGGAAGAGCTATTTAACATGTTCTTTGGAGGTGGATTCCCCTCTCAGACGGTGTATTCTACAAGAAGAGGACGTACTAGGTATTACTACACAAATAATAACGGCGGCGGAGGTCACGAAGGCAATACTGGCCAGCAAGCTGAACCTAATAGCCTCTCAATGGCCCTTCAAGTTTTACCTATCCTATTCTTCATTCTGGTGACACTGCTTTCCTCCCTATTTGTATCAGATCCCGCTTATTCGTTAGCCAGAACCCAAAAGTAAGTGTTTCTTAGGGATTTTCATTGCACGAGAATTATCAAGTAATGCTCACTACTATTACCTTTTCTACAGATACAACATCAAGCGCTTGACCGGAGAAATGGAAATCCCTTACTACGTAAAGGAGACGTTTGCTTCAGATTTCCAGGGAAATCTAAAGCGATTAGAGTCACAGATCGAAGAAGAATATATTGCCAATCTTCGGAATGAATGTTTCAAACAGCGAAATTACAAGGTGGAAACCTTTGAGATACATCGGCTTGTACAGCCATGCCGATATGTTTGAATTTTCAACAATAATCGAGTTTTATCTTACTTTCAGGAACACATGGTATGGCGTGCAAGAAACTTTGGAGACGAAGACATGCTGAAACAAGCCCGTGATATGTCGTTGCCTTCATGTGATGCACTGCATTCACTGAGGAACAAGAATAGATACGGCTAGTCTTCAACATTAATTTATGCATATTGATAGCACGCGTAAGGAAGAACTGTACATAGCTTTCTACAACTAGGAATAGACCTTGACTAGAACGCATAAATTGTGATTGGAGAAGAAGTTCAAAGGAACTACCAAAAAGCTGCTGAATTTCCTGAAATAGTTCGACGTGGAGGCATCAACGTGCGTATACACTCTATAAAGTTTTAGCTCGTATTCTCGTATTTGCTGAGACTGTATGGTAATAACAACGGGGCTATGGCTATGAGTTCACAAGGCGCATCTGGAAAGTCTAGTCCTGCCGTTATATTGTAAGAATTTTAGGTCTTTCTTTTTGCTACACTTGTAGCATACAATCTTTACCTATTCTGGCTATTGAATTAACGTAGGGACAAATATGTAGATGTGTTGTACTGCAATCTAATCCCGCTATTACTGTCGTGTCAAAACAACCTCTAAAATTAACCTGCAGCACTGCAGATGGACATATTTCGAGTAAGAGCCTGAAAGTTGTTTGAGGATATTCGATGCCCGATTAGGAAGTGAGCGAAAAGGTCGTTTGTTTGTAGTCAATTGTTGACTTTGCATTTAATCATAATCTACTACTACTTGTTAGACATCACGCGTATTGTTAGATCTAGTTCCATTCCGTAAGTTGAATCCATGCCTTGGCTCTTCAACCGATTGTTACAGTTGCAAGATATCGATATTCAGTGTCAGTTTTGATACTATCAATTATAGCTTGATGAAGAAATTCAAATAAACTGTTCACAAGAACAGCACCAAAACACACAAATGAAAGCAGCTTCAGACTTTGGGAGTCATGAAGTAGATTACTAGATCCACGTGGCCAATGTCCGGGATTTGAGCCACCTTCCCAACAAGTTCGCCGTCTTGAGTTCGAAGTACTTCTTCGTAGTTCATCCAGTCTCCAAAATACTTCTGCATGTCATCTGGAGACGTACAACGTGGAGGTCCTCCGAACTTCGTTTTGTCATACTCCACGCATTCGAACAGATATCGGACAGTCTGATTACCTTGAAGAAGAGCAAAGACAGGTCAGATTCTGTCGGAATGAAATTGTAAATCAAGATGGAATTCAACTTGCTGAAACTTTACTAACCTTTAAGTGCTCGTTTCAAAATTGCAGTGTACTCGTCCCGAAAGTTGTATTCCAGAGCGATAAAGGAACCGCGATCCCAAATGCAGTCAAAAGGTCCAAACTTTTCCACAGGACATTTGAAAATGTCACCATGAAATATCACAAGCTTACCATCAGCTGATGAATACGTGGATTCTTCTGGGTTAAACTGGAGTCCAAGGGAATTTTCTTTATCCAGGTCTTCTATAGCTTTCTGGACCGCTTCTACTCCAAAAACCCGGTGGCCTTGCTGTACCAAGTAAATCATGTCAAGACTTTTCCCACAGAGGGGAATGAAGAACGTTTTCGGGGATCCGCCAGTGAGTCTGTCCAAGTTCTTGACGAGTATCGGATTGAATTTGTCCAAGTGCCAGCCGGTTCTTCCGCCGTCCCAACGATCAGCCCAGAATTTGTAGTTTTCCTGATACTTATCACCTGCACCTTGCTCCATTTTGATATCGAATGTTTTGAAGTCCTGAACAAACTTGTGAGTTTTAGTTTTACAGTCTGTACTTTCTGACCACCGCTAAGCTACTGTGATGTTGGCTGGATTGACGATGAAAGAGTACACAACATTTATAGTGTTGAGCTGTTCTGGAGCTTAAGAATTTATCCATGAGAAGAGGGGACTGACATGGTTAGCACTGTCAAGTTGACTGCTTTCAGCTGGTGCATTTGACACTATACAAACTTGTTCATGGACACCTCTGCTGATGAATGAAGGGGAAGCAAAACAGTGGTAATTGTTCAGGGACTGTCATGTCAGAGGAATGATCTTTTGGTTAATGTATTGGCGAAGATTTATTGACACATTCATCATTTTTAGATCGCATCATTGCAGCTTATGTACATTAGCATTCACACATTCATTCCATCATTCAAGCCATCGTAAGGCACGAATTAAGTCGAGTATTAAGTTTAAAATATTGCTTACATGAGATCAAAAGCTATTCGAATCAACTATATATATTGTATGGGAAAAAGGGGAATTATATGCGTTTTGCAATCAATGTGACATGACAGGGACACATTCATGACAGCAAACTATGTAGTTAAACTTATTCCAGATTTTGAAGGCTCGAGCTGAAAGATAAAGATCTTTGAAGAAACCACTAAACTATATTCAATGGATACCAGAGTTCCGCTGTAGTCTGTACTCTGTGATTTTCGCCTCAATATCCTTGATGACCTCAGAATCTGAGCGATAGCATAGGGAGTCGAGTAGAAACTTCTTCAAATTACTGAGTCTTGCTATTTCTTCATCTACAACACTGGTAATTGATCGAGGGGATGAATGATTCTGGTTTTCAGCTTCGGCGGCATCGTGCACAGAATTACGAACGGTTATATTGTTCATACGAGATGGTTGTGTCACATTATTGGCCTCCTTCAGAGCACGTGATGGGTTTGCTTGAAAGGTTCTTCGATCTTGCTGGCTTGTTGCGGCTGGATCTCTGCGATACATTTGAGATCTAAGAAGATCATTTTCATCCTGCAACCGCTTTTGCTGTTCAGAATCCATTTGGTGCTTCAAACGATCTCGATCTTCTCGAGCCTTTTTCAAGTCTCTCTTCAGTTGCACATTCTGTAACCAGAGATAGTACCAATCAAACAGGATATAGGTGAATGAAAAAGCTGAGATTCTAGGGATAATCCACGAACCTCTTGCATCAAAGTCTTTCCTTGAGCAGCAGCCACCACGTCTTTGGCGTTATGAGATTTCATTTGTTCCATTTCTTCTTTTTGCTCCTTGAGTTTGGCTTCTACAGATCTAATGCGGCTTTTCGCTATTTCTGTCTCGGACAATGCACTCTTAAGACGCTGCTTCAAAGCTTCAATCTGAATCCAAATGTTGCGGTTACATGTAAGAATCCAGTCGATAAGTTGTAAAAGTAACTAGGTAGCAGTGCTGACCTTACCTCAATGTTCTTTTCAGCTTCCAATTTTTTATACTTGAGTTCATATTCTTGGATCATCTGCTTCGCGTCCAGCGCTGTTTTTCTTTGTCTAGTTTCCAGCTAGAAGTTTGCATGTTGTATAATAAACTGTTCAAATAAAATTGTTCAAATTGTATGGAATCTTACTACAATTTCTTTTCGTCGCAATTCCGTTTCTCTGGTATCCAGTTCCTTAAACTTTTCATCATATGAAGCTTTTTTCTCTTCTATCGTCTTATGCATTTTCTTCATTGCAGCTTCATTGTCATCCGTCTGCTTCTTGTATTCGTCAGACAACATCTTCAAGAAAGCCTCTTCTTTTGCTTTTAACTGCAGCATAGAAGATTTGTTATTATTGATTAGGTTCTTTTAATTAAAAAGTTTATGTTGCAGATCAGTGTATTATCAGCCGTAAGCCCCTTACCTGCTCTTTAAATTCTCTTTCATACGCAGTAATGTCGATACTTTTTCTGGGCGATGAGGTCTCAGTTGGAACTGTTAACACACTGGTTATCAGTTATAAAATCAGATTACTAAGGATAAAAAGAAAATATTCGCAAGTACTGCATACCACAACTTTTATGGACGGTTTTTGGAGTCTCCAGTACAAAAGACGTTTCGGGTGTCCCATCTCCAACTGGCTGCTGCAACGTGGCATGACCTGAATCATCGAAACTTCTGGAGACTTCCAAAGCACAATTGAATGTACCAATACTCAAACGTGAGTTTGGTTTGGCGTAAATTATTTTCAGAGTATATTCTTTACAGAATCTGTTATCGGTTAGCTGCAAATATTACAAACAGGGAGATCAAAATTTAGAAACAAATTCGGGTCGCAATCAGGTAATCGATTAAAACGGTCTTACCCCCACAAATGCTTCTCCAATCGGCAACTCGGCGACACAACGAATGGGTTTGCTGATTATCCCGGAAGGACGAATGAGGATTTCAATGGGAGTCTCTAGCATTTCGTGAGTTAACTCTGGTATTTGCAAGTCCCATATTTCCTCTTTATTAATAGTTATACAGCAAGCCTTGCCACCTGCATCTGGCTGTGATCGAGTCTCGATTTCAGTTTTATCATCTTCAGAAACTCCAAAAACGTCGTGGAATAGTACTAATTTCCACGTTCTGTCACACTTTGATCCTGAGCGAATCTTCAGAGAAGCATTTCTGAAGAAAAATCGAACTTCATAATTTCCGGGTATGAATCGTTTGATAGCATCTGCATACGCAGCAATTGGCCTGTGGGTAACATTAGGGACAGCGCTGCTGCTAGGTTTGGCTGATACAGGATTTGTCACCTTTTCTTGTGGTTTGTGCGGAGCGGTTGATCCTTGAACTACTACATTCGAAGTTATTTTCACTCCTACAGTGCTGGAACTCTCCTGAGTGACATTTGATGATTCACATGCAGCGCTCTGAATGACAGATCTTCTGGCGTGTAAATTGACTTGCGAAGCAGGCTTTGTTTTGTCATTCGTCTGTAACTGCTCAGGTGCTCGTATCAGGCGGTTTGAAGTGAGGTCTTCAGTACGTTTCTTCACCGAAGCCTGTGCTGTAGTAGTTCCAACCCCGACTGAGAGATACAAGCACATTCAGGTTATTGCAACTGTCAACTGACAAGCCTAAAGATCATATTTGCCCCCGTAACCAAAATTTTACCGATTTCAAGGCGATCCCGGAAAGAGTTCGATAATCGGTCTATCGTCTGATCAAGACCAGGTGCATCCCCTGCCCCGATTTCAGTAAGACTTTGCTTCGATGTGCAGATGCTAACTTCTCTCGAATTACATTCTTCATACTGCCTTGCTGTTTCAAAATACTTTGGAGACTTGGTGTAGTCTAAATTCACTTGAAGGGTTGGAGCCGTGTCATTCGGATTCGCTGGGCCATCAAAAAATATTTCGTAGCATTTGTTGACTTCAGGCTGCTGTAAAAGCTCAGCAAAAGGCACATGAGCTTGTCCAACGGGATTCCAAACATCGGTTTCATCAGAACGGACGTTTACGGTCATAATCATAGTGAAATTCTCCAGGAACCGCTTAAACTCTTTCGAGCTGCATCGGATTCTCGCAGTACATCGGTCTCCGCAGTATGTCAAATGGTTAGGATCTCTTGGGTCAATTTCGAGTTTGAATTCTTCTCCTTCATATGCCACACCGAAGCATTCGCTGGTGATCAGAAATGTGAGCAGTTCCGATTTACTACGTCCGGGGATTAGCTAGAATACCAAAAAGTTTCTTGATTTTAACTCTACATTCTTCATTATATACAAGAATACTGCTCGTAGCCATGAATACGAACCTTTTCAAAATTCCTTGCTCCAACAATAATGACGCTCAAAACGTAAAGATCATCCGTTATCTCCGGCCTGTTTCCGAGAAGGAAACATCCAATTTCGTCCATGACAGTCCATTTGAACTGGGATTCTGAAGTAGTATTATTGCCCTAAAAGACAGATCAAGAATAATTAAGTCGACTAAACTCAAAACTATTGAGTAGGAGCATGGTTGAAGTAAAACTTACATTTCCGTCCATAATTGGCAACTCTATAGCAATGTTAGATTCAGGGGGAATCCACACAGGCAAAGAAGAACAACACTCTATAAACTATATATTGGTTTCAAGTCACGATGAGCTCAAGTTCAAAAAACATAAATGCATTGCCAAGGCACAAATTTTTAAAAATGTACGTGGAATTTTAAGGCATAATTAACTGGGCAATGAAGCCGCGATTACATGTATATTCAGTATTATACACATAATTTGGTTGAATTTCCATTGGGATTGTTGATAGCTAATCCATTGATTCAATCAATTTGATTGTTGTCGTCGTCCAGTAAACTCCCGCTTTGCGATTTTAAATTTACGCTCCAATAAAAAAGACCATAGAAATATCTTGAGGGGCAGCCGGAATCCGAAAAAGTCGTAGTCGTTGGCTTAATGCCCAGGAAGGAGCGAACAGTTGGAAGCCTGGTAGCAAAGTTTTTTGCTCAAGTTAGCCGATATCTGATATCTGCTTCATCCCTCACCCTCTCGCTTGATCACCAATTGTCTTCATTTTTGCAACTTGCAAGATTGAGATATTATGTGGGTACTTTACATAATTGATAATATAAAACAGCTTTAATGAGAATAGTATCGTTCTATTTCAAAAACGCGCAACAGCTATCTTCCAACGTGAGAAAACAAAATATTTCCTATAAAACCCGACATGACTCTCGTTCTCGTAAAATGATCGTGCTTTCCGGTCCAGTTATTTTGAGAATATGCGAAAGATCGCTAAATAAATACTGCAGGAATAAAGTTCTGCTGTGCTATTCTCTTCTCATAGCCAACATTGTGTTGACATCCCAGATAGTCTGTCGTAAATGGTCCATTATTTCCCTTAAATGTCGATTCCGCATCATCAAAGCCTAAAAAAGTATGAATCCTCATTTATATTTATATCACAAGAGTGTCTGAGATTATCTTTGCAACAATTGTTTTGCTCAAGTAAAGTTACCTCCATCATTTCTCGATATTCTTCTGACGCATGAAGATAGGCTTCAGTATTCTTGTTCACATCTAATATGTTGTTGTCAGGGCTATCCTTGAACGGCAATGAATCCTGCAAGCAAAAAACGTGAATATGATACGTATTCAGGCATCGGGATACCATTTTCAAGATTTTGCCAACCTCAAAATAGCAATCTTCACTGCTGGGACAACTTTCTTCACTCTTTTCGTAAATGATGCGTAACCTCTTGAAAAGTGCGCGTATGTTTTTCAAGGTCTCTTGCATTTTTTGCTTCCTGTCACCTCCCTGAGTAGGCTTGCCATCAGAAGGCTGAAATATTTTTCAAAACATATTAAAGCGTCTTGGTGTCTTTGCATTCTCACAGATACTGATTTTGTCTGGATTCGAAAAATACATGAGTATCATCGCAAATGCACTCACTTGGATAACTTTTAAAGTCTGGAAAACATCCTGAACCCTAGCAACAATTTCTTGCACGGCTTCTTGACCGAATCTGCACAGTGCGGCAGCATTTGGTTCCTTCTGTTGCTGTTGAGCCTGAGACTGGTTTTGAGCTGATACTTCTCCTGCTGGAGGAGCTAGGGCTACGGTACCGGGAGTACCGGGCATTGTGGTGATGGTAGTAGTAGATGGTGGTGCCGGTGACTGGACCATTTGTTGTTGCATAGTAGACTGGACGGGCTGATGCTGTTGACCGGGGCCATACCCTCCACCCGTACCGTACATGCCAGGTGAAGATCCAACATTATTTCCAGGCCCACTTTGCATCTGTTGTGCGCTATATGGTGAGTTCTGCATAAGAAGACACGAAAAATGAATTCAACAGTTGGTCCCGTTAATGATATTTAGGATTGATATCAACGTTCTTACAGGTGCCGGGCTCATCTTGTTCCCGCCAGCAAAGGCTGGATTCAAGCCTGGTGATCCTTGATGAGTATTTTGTGGAAAATTGCCATGTTGTCCATACATCCCTCCAAACTGTTGCTGATTACCAGAAAAGCCTATAATGGCAGAGAAATTAAGGCATGGAGACCAACGATTTTGATAACAACTGTCAATTCAACCATGATGTGTTCGAAATAAGAAAATTACTTTGGTTTGGAGGATGGTTCCCAGGATTGTTGTAGTTGGACATGTTGGATATAGATGTCCTTAAGCCGCAATTTGAAAATTCCAAAATATTGTGGAGGTGAAGCGACGTTTATATCATGATCTGATCCAGGGTTTACCTGAATGTATCCGAATTAATATATATAGAAGTTGTTTTGATGTTTGAAGAAGGAAAACATAGTGTTTGTTTGAATTTCCCGCTTCGGATGAAATGAAAAATTTCAATGGCAACCAGTCATTTTGCATGAATTAAGCTGGATGGGCATCATCGCCACCACACAGGCTGGTTCAATTGTAAACAAACATAGATTGGAATTTTCACCGGTTATGAGAGTTAACAAAAGTTGGCTGATTTTGGATTTGAAACAACGGGCAAAAGCTTATAATCGGGTAAATCAGTAGTTTATTCGCGTTTAAATAAATAATGTTCATCAATCTTATTCAACTATCATTTCTGTAGTCTCAATTGCGAGGTGCGCTCATCCTTAAATTGATGTCGTTTAATTGGCCTTTTCCACAGACTAATTGTGCCACTGCCACGGCGTTGTGAAGAACCGGAAATTGGATTGAGTAGAAGCTGTTTACTTTTCTGTGAATCGGAATATGGAAATGAAATCAAATTGACCGGTAAGATCGATTGCAACATTTACACATTTTAGAAAATGTCATGTTTGCTTACCATTTAGTGGGTGATATAATATCCGTTATTTCCGTTCCCAAAAGTCCTCCTTCTTTGAGAATCGACAGTCGGTAACGTCTGCCGCTTAACCTTGACAAAGTAATCTTTTTGTCCCAACTTGGGTCGTAGTCCAGCAGTAGGATTGTTGGTTTGATCACCCATGAAAGCGTTCAGATCAACCCAGTAATAGAGCCCGTTGGGTTTCTGCTGAGGTTTTGGAGTAAACTGGTTACTGATCAAATGGAGCAAGTTAGATTCCGATGGAGAAGTTTCTGGTCGTTGTTGAAGCCAGGATTGGGCTAGAATCGACTGAATATCCAACGGCGGTGATGGTAAAGCAGGCGGAGTTTGAGGGGCTGGTGCTACCGTTGGGGCAGTGGACGCCTGAACATTCTGAACTACCTGTCCGAGGTTTAAAAGTTGCGACAGTAAATCAAAAGGTTGTTCTGGCGCCTTGGTTGTTGGAACTGCCAAGTTGTTGAAAGCCTGGTTCGAATTAATGAGCTTCAGCAACAAATCTTCGTTTGTAGCCGCTGCTCCTGCTGGCTTTTCGGTTGACGCTGGATTGAAGACTGGAGAAATCTTGACAGAAGATTGCGAAGAAGCATCAGCTTGAGGTGGATCTGTGATGCCAAACAAGTTGAGCATGTTTCTGAAAATTGGCATCAACGTGGTAGTCGCTCTAGTTGAATATGCTGGAGCAGGCGTTGTTGGAACAATTCTGGTCCTTGTTGCAGATCGCGGTGTGGTCGTTTGAGGTGTTGTTGGGGTGGTTGTTGTGGTTGTTGTAGTGGATGATTTGCCTTCTTGTTTTTCCAGAATCTTGAAAATTTCACGGATTTCTTCGTCGCTCAGTGTATCTGACTTGGTCGTCTTTGGTTCAGGTGCGACTGTTGTAGTGGACGGTGTTGTTGTAGTCGTCGCCGGAGTTGTGGGTGGTGGTTTGGACGCTGGAACAGCTCGTTGAGAGTTGATGCTGTTCGAAGCTTGCCCAGGTAAACCTAGGGATTCCAGCAAAGCCTGTTGAACAAGGGCGTCAAGTGCACCAGCGTTCGCAGAAGCAGCAGGCCTCGTAGGTCTTTTGGTAGCTACCGTCCGAGGGGCAGGAGTCGTGAAAAGGTTGAAGAGTCCACCAAAAAGATCGTTGCTGGCAGGTCTTGGCGTTGTGGCCTGAGGTCGGAAGGCATTGAAAATTGTCCCAATGTTCCCTAAGAATCCGCTAAGCCCAGACGGAGCTGGAGTCGTCGTAGCTCTGGCGCCACCCCCGAACAGATTGAAGAGACCCAACAAGTCCCCACCGGCACTACCTCCGCCTAGCTGAGTAGGCCTTCGCGTCGTCGTTGTTTGGAAGAGTGACAAGAGGCTTAAAATATCATTGTTCGAAGTCGCTTGAGGTGCTGGAGCCCTTGTTGCCGGGCGCTGAGTCTGCGGCTGCTGACCAAACAAACTCAAAAGGTCGTTTGCAGAGTTACTATTGATACCTCCGCCGTTCGATTGGGGTTGGGTCAACAAGCTAAGCAAGTCGTTGGTGTTCAACGAAGTTGATGAAGACGAAGGAGACGACTTTGGTGGCGTTCTAGCAGGCTTTTGGGTTTGCGGCTGACCAAACAGGCTCAACAAACTGAGGATATCAGCCTGAGTAGCAGCAGTTCGCGGTGTAGTCGGTGGTCTTCTGGTCGTCGTCGTTGTTGTTGGCTTTCTTGTGGTTTGTGGTGCGTTAGTGGGTTGTTCGCCCAAAATTCCAAGTAATTGTTGAAGAAGGGCTGCATCGTTCAAGCCTTGCAATGGCGGCAATGCCGGCGGAAGTTGGGCTTCTGTAGGGGCAGCTCTTGGCTTCTCGGTAGTCGCCGATTTTGTTGTCAAAGTGACTGGAACAGGTTGATCTTTGTCGTTCGTAAAGGGCGGCATAAGTAGAAGCGGAGGTTCTTTGTTAGGTTTGATTTTTTCTGTAGATTTGGGCTTTGGTGTCGTTGTTGTTGTTTTAGTGGTAGTAGTAGAAGGAATCGAAGTGGTTGTCGAAGTTGGAGGTGACCATTTGTTCTTTCCATTAATTTCATCAATGTTGTCGAAGAACGTGTTGATGTTTTCGCTGCTGGAACTGCTTCGGACGGAAGTTTCCTGTGTGAAGGGTTTAATGGTGCTCGTTGTTGATCTGACAGTCCAAGGGACGTTTGTCGTGGTCGTTGTGGTGGTTACCACTTTTGGTCTCAATGTGAATAGAGGTTTGGCTGGTGTTGGTGATGGACTTGCATGTTTCGTAATGGAAGATTGTTGCGTCGTAACTTTCACCCCATGAGTGGATAATGTCGTTGACGTTTCACCAGTGTAAGGTCGAGGAGATGTCGAAAACTGGATTGTTAACCTTGTAACAGGCTTGTTGTAATTGTTGTTGTTGTTGTTGTTGTTGTAGTCGTTGAGCTTCTTCTTTGTGCTGGCAGTGTCTTCTGCCGAAGACAACAATGGGATGTTGAACGTAGGCATGGGCGATGTCTTCTTGGCTCCTCCTCCCGAAGTCTTTGACGAAGTACTGCTGCTCGTACTCATAGACACAGAGGTTTTGACATGAACTTTGGGGAACGCTTTCTGCAGCTGGCGGTCATGGTCAGAAGTGAGAATGCCGTCGGGATTGAGGGGAAATTGTGATTTCGAGAACTCGGTATGAAGGTCTGGAGCCACTTTGACGCCGATACTTGTATCACTGAGCTTGTGTTCGATGGCGACAGTCTTGTTTTCGGGAATCTTGAAGGGAGTGCCGAAATCGTTGTCAGAGTTGAACAAGGGGTGGAGGAAATCCAAATGGTGATTCGGATAGGAGCCTGGAAGGTCGTTTGCAAAGGGCGTGCTGGAATTGATGAACGGATTGATGCTTTCGCCAAGCTCTAAATCAGTCTCGTCGCCGACAAGTCCATTGCTTGGGGCTGCCAAACCGTATGAATTGTATCTAGAGCCACGATTTGATGATGGAAGTAAGTTGTAGTCCGCATCGACAGGCTCTTCAGGACCCATGATGACTTTTGGAAAAGCTTGTGTCATGGAATCCCAAAAACTGTCATCGTTGTTGTCATGTGTTTTGTAGGCGGCTGGAGGCGGATTCCCATGGGTTATGGGAGCATAGGCTGGGTTGTATTTTTCAGGAACGCTGTCAGGTTGTTCAAGGCCCAAGGGTCGATAGCGGGCGCTGGATACGCTTTCCATAGCTACTTGGTCCAGTTTCGTGTTGGTTTCCTCCTCCTCTGCTGAAGAACTCACACGGCGTCTTCGAACTACTTGCGGCGGGGCATCTGAAGGCCCTGAGGGTTGTTCGTCAGTTGGGGAGATTTCTTGGAGGATCTCTTGGGCTTGAGAAGTTGAATTAAGCTCGTGGGTTTGGACTTGAAGTACGATGGGGAGGTTCGTTGTTTTGGGGCGCTGGATCCATGTTTTGGTATCACCGAGAACTCGATAGCGTCTCTGCTTCTGCTTGAAGAGGGTTGGAGGACTGGTCGTAGTTGAATCGATGATGAGGGTTGTGGTATCATCAACTTCAAAGGATTCTCCAGCTGTTGGCGGCGAAAGAGTCGTCGTCGTCGTTGAGGACGGAAGGGACTGAGTGCTAAAATACTTGTAAGTGACATAACTAGGTTGAACTACTACTGTAGTCCTTTTGGTCCTGGACTTCCAAAAAGGATCGTAGTAGGCAGTGACTGAGCGAACTCCAGCGGATGCTGGTTGACAAGCAAAAACTAGAACTAACACAAAGCTACACACTATTGGCACTAGGAAGAGGACAAAGTTTCGCCGGGACCATCGACGCGATCTGTGTTGCGGGGCTGGAGGCTCCCGAGGGCCTGCGAGTCTTTCGAATACCACTGAAACCGGCTCCATTTCAACTTGAGCTCACTTGTTGGAACACTGGATCTTTTTGGCCATTTCGGCTTGCTGGGCGATTATGTTGGAACTACTCTCACATATTTCAGCGTCGTGTAGTGTTGAAAAACAATGCATAAGAGCAACAACTTTCAGTTTCTATTTGATGGGTTTGTGTTGATGATGGTCGGTGGAGGTAAGGAAAGTTAAACTGGTTGATCTCAAGTAGGTTACTTCTTACAACTTCAAACTTACTGAGGCTGCTGAGGTAAGAGCCGAGTTTTGATCTCTCTTGAACAAGTGTCAGTGGTCAAATGAGGAATAAGGTGGAAGGGACTCGAACGTTTTCACCAAGTGTGTCTGTGTGTGATTCAATAAGGTTGGCAGGGAAGGTATATGGGGAAATGGCGTAATTGCAAAAACGTTAATGAAAAGATGTGAGAGGGGCGACGGCTGACTGTTGATTCGAATATGTTTGCATGATGCAGATGAAATCTTTTGACGGTCCTTCAAGTACGCTTTGAAGAATGTTACTAGCGTGCAAATAAAGCGCGCTGGCTGAAGAAAGTGATAAGGGCGCTGCGCGCTGCTGCTGCACTGGGGCTCCTGTTTATATTTTTCACGGCAGAGAGATGCGCGAGATGGCTTAAATCAAAGGGTTGGATTTTGCACGACGACGTACTTTTTGGGCATGAGTCGATTAGAATTGGCGAGCATGTTAATAAGTACATGTATAGTTTGAGAAGGAACTGCAATGTTATTCATCAGGACGATTATATTTCAACTTCGTATTGCTACTTACTGTGTTATTGTTATGCACGTAACAAGAAGAGATCAAAAGAGCTGAAAAGATGCGACTTTCTCTTTTCGCTTCAGGTGTGTGTAGCTGTGAGATTTTGCAAGGTTACTCAGCATAGCTGGTGCACACGCCATTTTTCAAGTCACCGACGACTCCTCTCAACTGACTGACCATTTCGCTAATGGATTTACAAGGTTCCTTTGATGGTATAAGCCGGCTTTTGGGAATTTCACACAGTTGCTCCTGCTACTTTTGGCGAAATTTTTAAAGATGCATTTTTAGAAGAGGGGGTGGGCGATGTAAAAGAAATTGGGTAAATATCAGGTTGATTGAAGAAGCATCACGGCGGCGGCAATATTATGTAGTTGTTGATTTATGGGATTTTAATGAAGAAAAATATGACCAAGGGAAGGGCCAAAAGTAGGCGTGGGTGTGAACCGAGATTGTTGTGAGGAGATGCGGATTCGCCGATTTTTAAGATTCATGATGACGGTAAGCTTTATTTTACTTTCAAGCGTGCATCACGCAGTTTGCATGTTTTATATGACCGCAGATGATGATGATTATAATGATTGCTGAAAATATCAGGGAGGTAATCAACAGGTGTAAAGATTGGGTTATACGATGAGTCACGGTTGGGTCGAAGTCGCAGACATGGATACGGAAACCAAGGGAAGTGACAATTGAATTATCCGAGTGGAGTGACTAGGAAGGAAAAAATCTGACTGACTGACTGGGTAAACAATTGTAGTTTGTTTTGGTTTGAAAAGATTGTCATAGTCCGGTAGCCCGAGAAATCTGGTACAAGGAGGCAGTTTAAGAAGGTGACGGACGGTTGAAGTTGGTGGTTTTTGGGCGTGAGTCCTGAACTGAAATATGCTTTGACAGTTTGGAAAAATGGCAAAGTAAACTGTCCTGTCGGTGGCTGAGGCTGAGACTGGCCTAGAAAACATTGGACTTCTTTTGATAGTTTTTTTAGAAGATGAGCCTTGTCACCTTGGACAGTAACTTTATGAAGAAAAATACGTAGAAAAAAATTGGCTATTGTGCCGTGGAAAGACCTTAAACTGGTAGCTTGAGCGAGCTCAAGAGTAAGACTTGCTACATGTTAGCATATGTTATTGTTATTGTTGTTGTTGCAATTTTGGTGAAAAAGCAGGAGCGTGAAATGAGAATATTTCTCAACCTGAGTTGCACACAATTAAAATTTAAAAAAAATTGTAAATTCATCATGTCCTTGTTGACCAGAGGTGCAGGGAGAGGAAGGGAGCTACAACGTTTGATGTACACGGTGCAATATTTGAAATATTCGAGAGATAACCTTGCTGCGGATGAAATCTAAAAAAGCTCTTGTGAGGCTCTTTTGTACTTGAAATGCATGGATGAGTCAAAGACAGGGATCAGGAACCAGGATAAGTGCGAATTGCAAATATGGAATTATGATCAAGAGCTCAAAGTTTTAATTTAATACGTATATTTACAAATACATATATCTATAGGACTGTAACACTTCCACGACGGTTGAATGCGATCAGATAATTAATGTATCTTTTGAGAGATAATGAAACGGCTGTTTGTAAAGTGTGTGTAGCAAGTCAATGTTAGGCCAGTGGTTTTTGAAGTAACAAATTGCAATTAGGTTGTATTTATACATACAAGTATGTAGAACTGTTCCGCCAAAGTGTAATTGTTCTTTGGGTCTACGAAAAAAGCAGTTGAATTTTGGGACCTGATGGATTAGTTTTCGAATATGAAGAACAGAGCTATCGACAACTGCTAGGCTGATTTATGCAAGTTGTAGGCTGACAGAATGACAAAGATTAAGATGAAACTGAATGCGAAATGTGTTCAGTTTGTTACAATTTTTCCTTATTTTTTGCTCTTGTTCGATAATCAGGAAGTTGTTTGACCGCTCTAGCTCCTGCAGCCCTTACGATGAGTTTTTGTAACGTCAAGGATGGTTTATAGGTTTGTTGTAACATAGTGAAGATGTGAATGGGTCATTGGCTCAGATCATGCGCTTCCTTGGAAGCGTTAAGCGTTTTGTAAGCGCTTTTATTATTGATGTTGTATTCCAGAAAATAGGAGAAGAGAAGACATGTGTTGAAATGCTGCACTTTCAAGTGTCATTTTTGCCATTCAATTGGTAAAAAGCATAAGGCGGAGAGTGATCAAAGAAGATGAGACGAGAGGTGAGTAGAAGTCGTTAGAAGAAAGAGGCCGCTAATTGCAGGTACATCTTTAATTGGACTTGGCATTTGAGTGTGATTCATCACTACTATGAATGACGTTGTTGAGGAACAAGCCTTAAGCAATTAGAAATTGCCGGAGGAGAAATGTAAATAAAAAATAGATAAATCATATGAGGAAATGCACTTGCAATTTGTTCTCAGGATATGTCAGCGATGGATAAATGCGCTTTTATATTGAAGTTTATGGCGGGCCGGAAGTGCAGTGTCAAGTCGAGTATCAAGCTGAGAACGGAGCGATTTGGACAATACAAATTGTATATACGTGAACTGTGAACATCGGAAATGCATTGTTGTGGATTACCAATGTCGGTTGATGAGTCAAAGGTTGAACTTGCTGCTACGCAGCTTTCACGCGTGTCGTGATGAGCGAATTGGTAATGTGTCAAATACGAGTAATTGTCCGTAAGAAACCTTTGACATTCAGGCGGATGCTGCTGAGTGAGTTGTATGAGTGAGCAAATTGTACTTAGAACGTTCAACAGAAACAGGATTTGACTGCCTGAAACCGTCGACGACGACTGCATGCATTTCCTGGCGAATTTATTAAATCTTTGATGTGCTTCAGTGATGTAAGATATGTGGCCTGAAGCATTTTTGCGGTCATAAAATTGGGGAATCAGTCTACATAATTATGATAGTTTGCGTGTGGAAGGGAATTAAAGCCTTTTCCTGGTGGCGTCATAGCTTGTGGACATTATGGACGAAGGAAAAGACAAAAGGAGTCGTTCAAGATTTGGGTGACCGAAGGCTAGAAATTTTGGCGTCATGCATTCATTGGTAGGTAATGCGATGGGGCTAAAGATAGTCAAGTGGAGTAAGGCGAGTTGCGTGTCACTTGGTCGTAATTTGGTCATTGGGCCTTTGGTCAGTTGACATAGACTTGAGTAGGTGTTTGAGGTGGAATCAAGGATTCAGCTGTGGTTGTCATTGGAAGCAGAACTTGTGGTGGTGGTTGAATGCGTTAGGCGTTAGTTAGTTGAAACTCGGTTGCGTCATAAAAAGTCCTTATAGGAGATTGGATTTGTTTTGGATGAACCGGGATTATGAAGGGAGTCATGCAATGTTTAATATATTGGATTTTAATGAGAGAAATTGTGAGCTGTTGATTGCAGTAGTGATTGATTATGGAGATTAGTGCTGCCGTTTTCCGCTCCTGGAGCTGGAGCGGAGCTGGAGTGGAGCGGAGCGCTCCAGCTCCGCTCCGGCCGACTTTTGACGGCGCTCCGATCTGGAGCGCTCCAACAGAGCTCCGCTCCAGGTGTGGAGCGCTCCAACTCCACTCCGCTCCTCCAAGTTAATGGAGCTGG